>WNWK01000397.1:0-47500 GCA_009830355.1 Cherax destructor
TACTAAAGTCTAAATAAACAATATCGAATTCTTTATCGTGATCAACAGCCTCAAAAGCTTTACTGTAGAAGGTTAATAAATTAGATAGGCAGGAACGGCCCTCGTGAATCCATGCTGGGTATCATTAATCAAATTATGGTTATCTAGATGGCTTCTTAATATCAGCTATAATTGATTCTAGTAATTTGCCTACAATTGAGGTCAGGCTTATTGGGCGTAGTTTGACGGTAGTGACTTGTCCCCTGCTTTAAAAATAGGAATTACATTAGCCATCTTCCATATATCAGACACTACACCTGTTTGAAGAGATAAATTAAAAATGTTAGATATTGGTTCACAGAGTTCCATTTTGCATTCCTTAAGAACCCTTGCAAAAAGCTCATCAGGACCCGGCGATTTATTTTGTTTCAGTCGGTCCAGCTGTTTCATAATCATTTCGCTAGTGACTGTGATATTACATAATTTATCTTCTTCTGGGCCTCTGTAAAAATTAATTACTGGGATATTATTAATGTCTTCCTGTGTGAAAACCGAGAGAAAATAATTATTAAAAATAGAGCACATATCATTCTCCTTGTCAGTAAGATGCCCAAAGTTATTTTTAAGGGGACCTATCTTATCCCTAACTTTTGTTCTATAAACCTGAGGTTATATTACAGCTTTATACATCATTAGTAAGGCCTCATCTAGATTACGCAGCTCAGTTCTGGTCTCCATATTACAGAATGGACATAAATTCGTTAGAAAACATTCAGCGTAGAATGACTAAATTAATACATAGCATTAGAAATCTTCCTTACGAAGAAAGATTGAAGACCCTAAAATTACATTCACTTGTAAGACGTAGAATGAGGGGAGACATGATCGAGGTATACAAGTGGAAAATGGGTATTAACAAAGGGTATTAACAATGGGTATTAACATGAGAGGTAATGGGAGCAATCCTATTATCTGTCTCAGTGCTGGAGGCAACGATGTTGGCAGACGTAGGAGTGAGGACCTGACTAGCAGGTATAGGTCAGCAATAGACATAAGAACATAAGAACATAAGAACATAAGAAAGGAGGAACACTGCAGCAGGCCTGTTGGCCCATACTAGGCAGGTCCTTCACAATCCGTCCCACTAACAGAATATTTGCTCAACCCAATTTTCAATGCTACCCAAGAAATAAGCTTTGACAATTCTACCCACTCATGCGCGAGTCCCACTCAAATCCAACCCCTCTCACTCATGAATTTATCCAACCTAAATTTGAAACTACCCAAGGTCCTAGCTTCAATAACCCTACTAGGCAGACTGTTCCACTCATCAACTACCCTATTTCCAAACCAATACTTTCCTATATCCTTTCTAAATCTAAACTTATCTAACTTGAATCCATTATTGCGGGTTCTCTCTTGGAGAGATATCCTCAAGACCTTATTTATATCCCCTTTGTTAATACCCATTTTCCACTTGTATACCTCGATCATGTCTCCCTCATTCTACGTCTTACAAGTGAATGTAATTTTAGGGTCTTCAATCTTTCTTCGTAAGGAAGATTTCTAATGCTATGTATTAATTTAGTCATTCTACGCTGAATGTTTTCTAACGAATTTATGTCCATTCTGTAATATGGAGACCAGAACTGAGCTGCGTAATCTAGGTGAGGCCTTACTAATGATGTATACAGCTGTAATATAACCTCTGGACTTCTGTTGCTAACACTTCTTGATATAAATCCCAGTAATCTATTTGCCTTATTACGTACGCTTAGGCATTGCTGTCTTGGTTTAAGGTTGCTGCTTACCATCACCCCCAAGTCCTTCTCCAATCTGTATGGCTAAGTTCTACGTTATTTAACTTATAAGTGCTTGGGTTATGGACACTCCCGAGCTTCAGAACCTTGCATTTATCTACATTGAACTGCATCTGCCACTTTTCTGACCACGAATTAAGTTTGTCTAAATCTTCCTGAAGTTCTATGACATCTATGTTTGAATCAATTATCCTACCTATCTTCGTGTCGTCGGCGAATTTGCTCATATCACTAGTAATTCCCTCATCAAGGTCATTGATATATATTATAAATAACAATGGGCCTAAGACTGATCCCTGTGGAACACCACTTGTTACAAGTCCCCATTCGGATTTAACCCCATTTATGCACTCTCTGCTTCCTATTGTGAGCCATGACTCGATCCATGACAGCACTTTTCCCCCAATGCCATGAGCTGCCACTTTCTTTAACAGTCTCTGGTGCGGTACTCTATCAAAAGCCTTACTAAAGTCTAAATAAACAATATCGAATTCTTTATCGTGATCAACAGCCTCAAAAGCTTTACTGAAGAAGGTTAATAAATTAGATAGGCAGGAACGGCCCTCGTGAATCCATGCTGGGTATCATTAATCAAATTATGGTTATCTAGATGGCTTCTAATAATATCAGCTATAATTGACTCTAGTAATTTGCCTACAATTGAGGTCAGGCTTATTGGGCGGTAGTTTGACGGTAGTGACTTGTCCCCTGCTTTAAAAATAGGAATTACATTAGCCATCTTCCACATATCAGACACTACACCTGTTTGAAGAGATAAATTAAAAATGTTAGATATTGGTTCACAGAGTTCCATTTTGCATTCCTTAAGAACCCTTGCAAAAAGCTCATCAGGACCCGGCGATTTATTTTGTTTCAGTCGGTCCAGCTGTTTCATAATCATTTCGCTAGTGACTGTGATATTACATAATTTATCTTCTTCTGGGCCTCTGTAAAGACCCTTAAATTACATTCACTTGTAAGACGTAGAATGAGGGAGACATGATCGAGGTATACAAGTGGAAATGGTATTAACAAAGGGATATAAATAAGGTCTTGAGGGTATCTCTCCAAGAAGAACCCGCAATAATGGATTCAATTAGATAAGTTTAGATTTAGAAAGGATATAGGAAAGTATTGGTTTGGAAATAGGTAGTTGATGAATGGAACAGTCTGCCTAGTAGGTTATTGAAGCAAGGACCTTGGGTAGTTTTAAATTTAGGTTGGATAAATTCATGAGTGAAAGGGTTGGATTTGAGTGGAATTGCACATGAGTAAATAAAATTATCAAAGCTTATTTTTGGGTAGCATTGAAAATTAGGTTGAACAAATATTCTGTTGGTGGGATGGAATGTGAAGGACCTGCCTAGAATGGGCCAACAGGCCTGCTGCAGTGTTCCTCCTTTCTTATGTTCTTATGTTCTTAAATAAGGTCTTGAGGATATCTCTCCAAGAGAGAACCCGCAATAATGGATTCAAGTTAGATAAGTTTAGATTTAGAAAGGATATAGGAAAGTATTGGTTTGGAAATAGGGTAGTTGATGAGTGGAACAGTCTGCCTAGTAGGGTTATTGAAGCTAGGACCTTGGGTAGTTTCAAATTTAGGTTGGATAAATTCATGAGTGAGAGGGGTTGGATTTGAGTGGGACTCGCGCATGAGTGGGTAGAATTGTCAAAGCTTATTTCTTGGGTAGCATTGAAAATTGGGTTGAGCAAATGTTCTGTTAGTGGGACGGATTGTGAAGGACCTGCCTAGTATGGGCCAACAGGCCTGCTGCAGTGTTCCTCCTTTCTTATGTTCTTATGTTCTTATTAGTGATAGTAGTAGTATACTAGTACTAGTAGTAGTAGTAGTAGCAATAGTAGTAGCACTGAATTAGTAGAATTAGCATTAATTAGTAGTATTAGTAGTAGTAATAGTAAAAGTGATATTATTATTATTAGTATTATTATTATTAATTGTAGTGCCACTATTTCATTAAGGGAGCGCTCAACCCGTAAGGGGTCACATAACGCCTGTAAAAAAGGCAAAGAGGTTCGACCCAAGGAAGGGGAGGATGGGTTTAACTCCAGAGATCAAGAGCTCATCACCTGCATCAAGGCTCTTTGATATTTGCCAGTTTCCGCCTCAAAGCAGATAACACACAAATCTACAAATCAAAGCAGATAACACACAAATCTACAACCCAAAATAGATAATGCACAAATCTACAAATCAAGGCAGATAACATCCAAATTTGCAAGAGCAGGCAAAACAGAAATCTGCAAATCAAAGTAGAAATAACAAATCTTCAAAATTAAAGTAGCAGGCACACCAATCTACAAAATCAAAGTAGCCATTACACAAATCTACAAAAATCAAAGTAGGCAGCACACAAATCTACAAAAATCAAAGGAGCCGGCACAAAAAATCTGCAAAAATCAAAGTAGCCGGCACACAAATCTACAAAATCAAAGAAGCTTTGATCTGTGGATTTGAAACAAATCCACAGATCAAAGCGGTAAACACACAAAGTCTACAAATCAAGGCATACGTGCATATGTGATGCTGATCTGTATACAATTCAAATCTGTCTCTCCCTGCTGCCTCGTCATACCAGTGAACCAATCACAAGACGTTTGGCGTAAGTTACGTCATTTGATCGGGCAATTAAAACGTTACCCGTCAATGACGACAACATGTGACGTGCATACAAAGTAACCAATTATAGACTTACTCAACAAATCATTGCTCAATGGGCAATTAAAGCAAATGTAAATTATTTTTTTAAATAATTGCGTGTGTGTGGGGAAGAGAGAGAGAGAGAGAGAGAGAGAGAGAGAGAGAGAGAGAGAGAGAGAGAGAGAGAGAGAGAGAGAGAGAGAGAGAGAGAGAGAGAGTCAGAGAGAGAGACAGAGAGACCTTTAGTGAGTTTCAGGAGAGAGCCTGGCCCATGAGAGAGATAGATAGATAGAGAGAGAGAGAGAGAGAGAGAGAGAGAGAGAGAGAGAGAGAGAGAGAGAGAGAGAGAGAGAGAGAGAGAGAGAGAAGGAATTAACGTAGCAGGAAATGAAACGGACCAGTTGTGAAAGGAGGAAAATGTGCGTGGGGGGGGTCAGGGGAGGGAGCATCCAGCAAGGAGAGAGAGCAAATGAAGAGAGGGAAGAGGAAGAGAGAACAGAGGGAGAAGGGCAGAGGAAAGGGAAATGGAAAGAGGAAAATAACAAATAAAGATAGAACAGGAGAGGGATGGAAGGTACAAGAATGAAGGGAAGGGTGGAAGGAGAAAGGGTGGAAGGAGAAAGGAGGAGGGAAAAAAGAGGGGTAATAAATGAGAGAGAGAGAGAGAGAGAGAGACTAGAGAAGGAAAGAGATATATGGCAAAGAAAATGGGTAGATACGAAAGTCCTGAAACCATTATCAAGTCACAACTGAGCGAGGAAAAAAAAAAAAAGAGAAGACCCGAAGACAGGTCTTCTTGTCAACTCTGTTCATCTTTTCTGCTTTCTCTTGAATTTTCTTTTCTTTTGACAGTTCTTCTACTCTCACATCTCATCATCAAACCTGACTACCTTGTTGTTTGCTGAAATAACAACGTTGTTGGTGGCAGCGGTGTGCAGGTCTACACAGTCATCACAACCTGGCTGATCTGGAGTGAGAATAAACGCAAGAGACCTTACGACTAACATCAGATGCTGATGACCTTTAATTTTTAAAGGAGTGGTCCAGTAAGCCAGCTGAAGGTCTCAGTCATATGACCAAAAGCTCCAGTGGCGCGTCATAATAATAATAATAATTTTTATTTCTAGAAGTAGATGAACAACGTATACGGACACAGGTGACATCAGTAACATATTAATATATAAAAACCTTGTTATGCAGAGCATTTGGGGCAAATTAGGTCAATTTTGTCCCCAGGATGCGACCCACACCAATCGGACTAACACCCAGGTATTATTTTACTGACAGATGAACATGGACAGCAGATGCCTTAAGGAAACACGTCAAAATGTTTCCATTCGTACCGGGATCGAACCACGTACCTCAGTGTGTGAGGTGAGTGCGCTAGCAACCCAGCTACGGGACACCTTGTATGACTAAGATTCGCCTCAGTTTAGGGGTAAACTAGCGGCTAGTGTGTTGTGCACCGGTATAGCAAAAATCAGGATTACAGATGTCACAATGATGTCACAGTGTTTGATCCCACTGGACATCCTTACATCACTAGAAATATTAATCATCTCATTATACAATTACTTCATAGAGTCAGTGATCAC
This sequence comes from Cherax destructor, assembly GCA_009830355.1. Lineage (NCBI taxonomy): Eukaryota > Metazoa > Arthropoda > Malacostraca > Decapoda > Parastacidae > Cherax > Cherax destructor. Next base: position 6,054 of record WNWK01000397.1, read on the forward strand.
AATGCAGCATGGAATACAATCTCAAAAATGATATCTTATCAGAAGTCATTTGTCCTGGTACATGTGCAACACTTAGGTGCAATCTTCAGGTGTCGTTAGTAAAGTTACATCAGTGTTGCACACGATTCTTGCTCAACAACTTGCTAATATTGCATATCATTTGTATCACGAGGTGTTTGTCCAGTTTCCCAACGAATCTTTACCTCATCTCAGCACTCAGCGATGATGCTGAGAGCCTGGGGTGACCCTTTCAGGCGAGACAGCCCAGACAATGACAGCATTAAGACAAGGCACAAGTTTGTCCTCCACCATGAGAAGGACGCCCCACTCTCCCTCTCCTGCTGTTCTGTCATCCAGTCTCACCCCCGTCTCCGAGACACGACGGTACTGCGCCTCGCAGGATTACTCAGATTCGAAGAGATGTCAGAGGCCTTACCGGGCATAGTTTCATGGATAGTTAGTTATTATGCCACAAGACGGGCAGCCACCTGCAGCAGCACTTTGATCGTGCCTTTCTTAAGGGTAACACTATCAGAGACTCATCCGTAAGATGTGTAAGTGGAGAGAGAGAGAGAGAGAGAGAGAGAGAGAGAGCACATTGCTCTCTCAGGTGTGCAAGCAGACGTGGTCGGGGACGAATGCCAGGTGAATAACAGCCATCAATAACACCTGGAAATTTTCAATTAAGAAAAAAAAAACTTTGTGTTCCTCGAATCCCCTCAGAGACGACTTATGGCTGGAAAATATTGCCTCTTCGAGTAATTTTTATCCATCACGTCCTGTAATACCAGTGTGTACCTCCAAACATCCGACAAACCACAACATACAAAAAATATCGCTAAATCCGCCAGTATCGAAAAATTATAATCGGAAAAAGCAGCTGATTTATTTTAGCTAGAAACACGTTCTTACTGCTTGCTGAAGACCACTCAACACCGGAGTCTTGACTTAATTACTAACCTTAACACAGTAAGTAAAAAAAAAAAAAGAAGAAGATATAAAACAGTTTGTTTTGATAAAGTGTCAGACTTTAATAATGAAGGTGGGTGTTGAAGGTGGGTGTTGAAGGAGGGTGTTGAAGGAGGGTATTGAAGGAGGGTGTGAAGGAGGGTGTTGAAGGAGGGTGTGAAGGAGGGTGTTGAAGGAGGGTGTTGAAGGAGGGTGTTGAAGGAGGGTGTGAAGGAGGGTGTTGAAGGAGGGTGTTGAAGGAGGGTGTTGAAGGAGGGTGTTGAAGGTGGGTGTTGAAGGAGGGTGTTGAAGGAGGGTGTTGAAGGAGGGTGTTGAAGGAGGGTGTTGAAGGAGGGTGTGAAGGAGGGTGTTGAAGGAGGGTGTTGAAGGTGGGTGTTGAAGGAGGGTGTTGAAGGAGGGTGTTGAAGGTGGGTGTTGAAGGTGGGTGTTGAAGGAGGGTGTTGAAGGAGGGTGTTGAAGGTGGGTGTTGAAGGAGGGTGTTGAAGGAGGGTGTTGAAGGAGGATGTTGAAGGAGGATGGCTGATGGGTGTTGGGGAAGGAGGGGGGTGTGGGAATTAGTGATTATGGGGGTTGGTTATCGTGGGAGGAGTGTGGGTAGGGACTAGGGAACGACGTTTGTGGGAGAGGGGTTCTGTGGATGGGATTTTATTTGAGGGGAAGGGGTTGTGTGGAGGATTTTATGTGGGATTCATAAGAGTAAGGAAGGAATTCCGAGGATCGTGATAGTGTGAAAGGGGTTGTGTGGGTTAGCCATTGTGGGAAAGGGTTGTGGGAAGGTTGTTATCGGGCTCTGAATATATATATATATATATATATATATATATATATATATATATATATATATATATATATATATATATATATATATATATAGCGAGAGAGTGAAGGGGCATGAGAAAGAGAAAGTGGGACGACGAAAGAAGGATAAAAGGAAGCGAATGTTAAGAAAAGGGAATGTGTTGATGCCAGGTAGGTCAGTCCCACATGAGGTACATACTGATGAAAGCCAGCATTCACTCGCACTCACAGGCAAGTACTCACGTGCAAGCACATGCAACACGAAAAAGACACAGGTAGAGAACAAGACCTTATTGTCAAAACGTTTCACCCTACGCAGAGCGAAATGTGCTTCGCCCTTGTGGCCACTCACAGGTAAACACAAGCAGTCCCACAGGCACCTGCAGGTGGGCGCACACAAGCAACAACAACATACAAACAAAAGGTCCAAGAACGCAAAAACAACATAAGTCAAACAAGTAGACAATCAACTGCAGCGACGTCAGTGTGGAAGACCTCACCAATAAACAAATGCACAGCAGAACTTGAGAGGATCCAAAGGTGCACATCGGAAATGACGAGTCAGGTGAGAGGACTGAGCTACGAGGAAGATCCGCGAGAAAGATATCATCCCCCGGACAAACTGAAAGCAAGAGGAGGGATATAATCACGAGATGAAAAATACTCTGAGCAACAGACGCGATAGATAACACCAGTCTGAAGAAATGAATGTCAAAAAAAAAAACCACTTGGACCTTTTCTGTTTTTTGTCTCGCTTAGTTGTGACTTGACAATGGTCTAGGAGGGACCGAAACATCGTCTTAAGTGGGTTTTTTGTGAATAAGAAGTGTCTCATGTCTGGAGAGGGAGATGACTCGAGAGAAACTACTCACCAAACATAGCAACCGTTTAAACTCGCAAAATAATATTGGTAATTACAAATTTGTGAGCACACACACACACACACACACACACACACACACACACTTGCAAACAACAATAGCTCGAACGATGAAGTTATAAAAGAAAATAGAACAATCATGTAAATATACATTTACATAACTAAAGAGGAATGAATACTTATGAATGTTCAGTAATAACCAACACGGTGACAGAAACACACAAGATTAATTGATCTGTATATTTCGACCCCCTTCTGGGATCCTCTTCAGTTGAAGAGGATCCCAGAAGGGGGTTGAAATATACAGATATAATCTGAGTTTCTGTCACCGTGAAAGTTATTACTGAACATATAATGGAATCGGGAGAGACAAAAACAAGCACACATGTACAAGTGTCAGGTGGAAGCATGCACAAGGACATCAACAAGGACACTAACAACAGCACCAGCATCCCGGGCAACAACACAGCCTTGCTGACCTACTCATATACCTTTGATGAGTTCCGAGAGTCTTTCTACTCCCGGAGCCCGGCCATGGGCCAGGCTCGTCAGGTGCTTGCCTGGTCAACCAGGCTTTTGCCGTTGGTGGCCCACAGTAACTTTGTATATTATTCATAGAAGAATGTTTGTTTACCTAAGGCTAATTCCGATTGAAAATGCTGAATATCCTTCACTAAGAAAGCTTAAACAGTTTGATATATCTGTAGATTCACCAGACCTTGCATGCTTGTGTTGACTCGCCATCACTCCTCAGTCTTGAATCAACATAACTTCTCAGTTAGTATATATATATATATAATACCTGCCTAATTTTTCCTCGTCAAGTGTGTTCTGCCTTCACTCTCTCCTTCACACTCTCTACTTTCTAACTCCGTCTGTTACGTCGTCCTCCTTCCTCTACCTTCCTTCCTTCGTTTCCCTTCCTCCATCCTCCTTTTCTTTCGTCCCTCTGTATCTCTAAAAGTATCTAGGAATTTGAATCAAGTCTCCTCCTCCCTCCCTATCTCTCTCTCTCTCTCTCTCTCTCTTTCCACCTAAGGAGTCAAGAAGGTTGACGGAGAAGCCACTGAAATCAGTTCAGGGTATTATTTTTTTCTTACATTTAGAGGTCGATAAGTAGCAATTTGTAATCACTACCACCACTACTACTACCACTATCACCACAGTCACCATTGCTACCACTATTACTACTGGTTTCACCACCACGTCCACTCCTAATACCACTACCACAAACACCACCGCTACCACCAATAAAATAACTACTACTGTTACCTACAAACTATCATCCCCATGTTTATTCTTCCTCTGGACCCGACTATCAATTTCAGTCCCTCTCACCTTCTAAACAGACCCTGCACTTCTTCAGCCCTTCTCTCTATCCAGTCCCTCACTTCTCCAAACCCCCTTGACCTCTCTCAGCCCCCTCACCTAAACTAACCCCACTGTCCAGCATCAACGGCATAAAATATTGATGACCCCTGCAATCTCGCCTACTCTTAGACCACGTACCTCCTGTACTCAATATAATCTAGGTCTACATGGACTAGTCTTCAGCGGAACTCTCCTCCAGGCTGAGGGACTGACCACCTCAAAATTACATCTTCGAGGGTGATGGGCTGATGACATCGTCTTTGCATCTCCACTGATTCTGCTGTCTTCTTTGTATTCGACTGAGGAAGCCTATTGCGTAGGCGAAACGTTTCAGAATTAAGATACCTAACCGTTGCACATGTGTCTTACTTATCAACTAATCTGAAGTTACCTAAATATAGTCTAGGACTACGTTGACTGACCTATGGTTACGTGAGAGTCTCAGAGCTCCGCAGGAGACTGTCAAAGACTACTGAAACATCTTGAATGATCGAAGTAATTCTGACACTACTAGGGCAGGGTTGAAACTATCAGGGTTAACCTCAGGCTAACCCTGATAGTTTCATCCCTTAGACTACCGAAAAAAAACCGCTTGCGTACTGTTCAAGACACTGAATAAATGTTCTGAACTGTTCACCAGTGTTCTTTATAGAATTTCTCGATATTACCAGACCATTTACAAATGAGACTACCGGGGATGGTCTGACATTACCTGGGGTGGTCTGAGACTACCGGGAATGATCTGAGACTGTCGGGGGTGGTCTGAGACTACTGGGAACGATCTGAGACTGTCTGGGGTGGTCTGAGACTACTGGGAACGATCTGAGACTGTCTGGGGTGGTCTGAGACTACTGGGAACGATCTGAGACTGTCTGGGGTGGTCTGAGACTACTGGGAACGATCTGAGACTGTCTGGGGTGGTCTGAGACTACTGGGAACGATCTGAGACTGTCTGGGGTGGTCTGAGACTACCGGGAATGGATTGAGACCCCGGGGCTTTTGCCTAGTTGACGCAGATTTATAGTCGTCCTCGTTAATGAAAGATACACGTAATGAGGAAGTATCTCAGGAGGAGAGAAGAGTCAGGAGAAATGGGAGTAGGAGGAGGGAAATGGGAGGAGGAGTAGGAAGGGGAATGGAAGGGGGATGGAGAAAGGGCAGTGTGAGTGGGTGGTCGTGGGGCTGAAAGCTGGTCCTGACTCCCTCATCAGCGAACAGGTGACCCCTTCAGCACAGATGTCTAAGTGAGCTCTATAGAAACTGCCTTCCATGAACGATAAACCCGTGAGGGGTTGTTCAAGGTGTGCTGGAGGCTCGTTTCTCCGACCCCCCTAACTGCAGCCAGGACCGTGATCAGCTAGGCTGTTGTGCCACAGAAGACGCTGATGAAAGGTTTCAAGGGAGAGGAACACAAGCTCCTGTTCTATCAAGGGAGGGTTTCAACACGCTGGCTAGAGAGGGGCTCTTGATTTAAGGAATTAGAGCAACTCCTCTACTAGCATTTTTCCATCAATACTTCATGATAATAATAATAATAATAATAATAATAATAATAATAATAATAATAATAATAAACACCCTCTCCCTCTCGTAGACGCAGTTACTGTAGAATCACTAGTTAAACTATGGAAAATAATCGCAAGAGGCTGGCCCAAGACCTGGAACTTAACTCTTGAAAAAAAATTAATCACGTAAACACATCTGAACAAATCACTGATTAGCGGATTAAACGTAAACAAATATAAGAAGTGGACGGGGTTCGAACCCGCTGTTGGTCGGGTGGGAGCTCTGTAAATCTGTATGACTGGTTCACAGTTGTGGCCTAGAGAGAGTGAGAGTGTGAGTGAGCAGACCGGCCCAGGAGCATGACAGGGCCGTGACAGGAGTCTTTATTGGTGGGCCTAAAGAGGCAAGATAACCAGGCAGTGGGAGGTCTTGGGCCAGTCTGGTCTAAACGGTAGACTCGTGAATATCAAAACTCCCTCCTTCGTACACCCCTGGTGGAACATAACACAATACACAAATAACACGCATATAGGAGAGGGAGAGAGAAAGAGAGAGAGAGAGAGAGAGAGAGAGAGAGAGAGAGAGAGAGAGAGAGAGAGAGAGAGAAGCTTTTGACAACGTTTCGGTCCGACTTGTACCATTTACAAGTCACACTGACACGTGAAGGTGAGGGAGCCAATACATACAGAAGATGAGAACATGACAGGGGAAACACAGCCAGCTTTTATTTCCACAATATAACTTTTACAGCCGCACACAGTGGGTGTTCTCACAGTGTAACTCTAGTTTAGAATAACTAGTCTACGAGGGCGCCTCGATACTGCTGTAGTGCTCTGAATCCAAGGAACTGAAGCTTCGCTCTCCTTCCTTGGCTCAGACAAGATTACCTGTCATTTTCCTGTATGACCCTTACGGGCTCAGGACTTCCCAAAAATATATACTGAAGGTGAGGTGGGAATGTTGCGGTCGAATAAATGATGGTTGAATGTGTTTTCTTTTGGGGGTCATCCTGCCTGACGGGTGATGGCCGTTTAAGTAATATATGTGTATGTATATATTTTGTATATATATATATATATATATATATATATATATATATATATATATATATATATATATATATATTATAATATATATATATATATATATATATATATATATATATATATATATATATATATATCATACATACATACATACATACATAAAAAAGCATTATTAGCATTATAAGAGGTCTTAATGATTAGGGGATCAAGCAACACCTGGGGAAGGGGAAGTAACCAGGTCTGATCCAAGGAAGAGGAAAAGAGGTACAATTCATCACATCAAGAGCTATTAAGATTAGAACAAACTACCATAACAAATGCATCAAATAAACGTCAAGTTAGTTAGGTTCAACCCTATTAACTACACTTTGGTCATTATAACTGTCAGTCACTTGTACACTTCAGTAATATTTTGCTCGCTTAAATTCAGATGAAAGTCATTACTCAAGTGTATATACACGGTGTTTTACACGACACAAACAATGTCTAGAATTTATAACACTGAATGAAATTAGAAACAGCAAGATGAGTGTCATAACGAACCAAGTCGGACCGAAACGTCCTCAATATTTCCTTCTCCTGTTAGTGTGTTATTTGTGTAAGATTTGTAAAAGTCAAGAGATCTTACACAGGAAGATCTCATAATGACAGGAAAAAATATAGTTTAGACAGAGTCATAGAGGCTAAGTTTAAGTCTCTGAACTACCCAGGAGCAAACAGAAAAAAAAGTAAGACTGCGCACCTTTCCTTGAGTAGGTGACGGCCCCTGGGAGTGGGTCAGCTCCCCTGGAGTCTACTGGAGGGTGAACTCGGCTTACATCAAAAGGAGGCGACGTAAGGGCCTCTGTGTGACGAAGTACCTTCTGGAGAAGCACTGCTGTATAGGGAAGTAGGCACGGTGGGGAGGGGCAAAGTGAGATGAGTTTGGTGGAGAAGAGATGGGAAGAAATGAGAAGTCACAATGTGATAGAGAGAACAGAAAGATGGTGTTTAATAACATGATTGTGGATGGTAAGGAATGAAGAAAGTCATGAGTTAACTGTTGAATAGAACAATTGTGGGGAAAGGGGAGAATGGTGGGAGAAGAAGAGAAAAGGGAGAATGGTGGGGAAGGATAAAAAAAAAAAAGATCGAATGGTGGGGAAGTAAGCCAGTTTTTTTTTTTTTTTTTTTGTAGGAGTCAAGAGGAAGCAACAGATGGCAGATGACTGAAAGACACACATACAAGAAAATCAAAGCTGCCACTTTCCCTGTGGTATTAGAACCAGGGATAATCAACGCTACCTTGCGTATACGCCATCAACGACAACAGAAGATAGAGGTATACATCTTTAGACCTGAGTTACAGAACAGATAAGCAAAGCGGTACACCTCCATACACAAGAGGCTTGTGCGAAGTAACAACAGAGATATATCTGTAGGCTTCACCAGAGCTTATCACAACAGCACTCGGCAAGCAATATGTAAAATTGCGTAGAATATAATTCAAGTGCTGTGAGCGATTATAACAACATTCCACCACAGCTCACCTCTTCCTTGCACAAGTGACACTGATGAAGGAAAATAACTTTACATATTGTGCAAGTTGTTCTTGTCTAGCCATATACAACACGAGACCTTGCTGGAGTAACACAAGGGGTGGAAACCAGTAGATTTCTCTTAGGTGGGATCAGCAGCAATCAGTAAAAGTATTTGTGATGTAAATAATGCGATCGAAGCCTACGATAACTACAATTTATAAGCTCGGCTCCCACCTCCTTACCAGGTTAAAGCTTATCGCAACACGTCTACACCGGACTATTGTGGGGCCCCAGAGATCTAAATGTTGTTGAGTTATGATAGCTTTTACTCCGGCTCTTGGCAAGGCCAACACGCGTCCGCCTGTGACACAGCAACCTCGCCTCTCTCGTATTTTACAGCTGACATGTTGGACTTGTAGAGTTGGGAACGCCATGGGTCCTTGTCATAAAAATCCTCATCTCTTTAACGCCAATAGCTTACTAGTGCAGTGTGTGGATCATCCTGGCAATGACTATATCTTTCCTACTTGCTAAAGGATCCGAGGATCACAACTACCTAAAATGAAAATGAAATATTACAGGGGAAAAAATACTTTTCAGAAATAAAGGAAAAAATAATGCATTTGAATGTAAATAGAAGCTATTAAGATTCGTCTGTCATCGTATTGTATGTGCTCATGAAAAAAAAAATATGACCAGCAATTTTGCCATAGTGCATAACAGACGTTTAACATACGTCTCTTTCATACACGAGAGGAAATTATTACCTCCATGGTTGGTTGTCCATGAGAACCGGCTTCTAACTTCATAAGCTTAAAGAAACCAGTATCCTAGGCACAACCAGTTAGTAACCTTCAACTTACTTTCTTAGCTAAATTATTATTATTGTGAAGAGTTCAACCCGTGTAGCACAAAAGGCCGAATGCTTGGTATTCCGTCAGTAAATCGTGAAACAAGACATGCTACCTAATTTTACTCACCTAGATATCACTTCCTACTAATACTATTACTACTACTACTAGTACAACTACTACTACTTAGTAATACCGCTAGTGCTACTATTATTGCTACCACTAGTCTTTGACCAGAAAGATGGTCGTCTGACGGGAGTAAAGAGTAAGCACTACACAAGTTGGAGTGTATCACAACAAACGTCTCCTTGTACTACACAGTAACTGATATTGAAGTACCGTTGGAGACTCTGGCAGACTACAGAGTACTTGCTAATGCAGCCCATTCTCAAATTACACGGTGCTGTTTCTTGAGTATTTATGCTCATCAATCTCTGAACGATCTGAACCGGCTACGTACTGAAACAGTTCTTCTCGGTTTCTTTTCTTCACCTTAAACCAATAGGTAAGTTATATAAAGAGTTGAATAACGTCTGGTAACGGGGATGACGCTGCAGAAGCTTGTGTAGCTGGTATTGTTGTTTGGTTAATTGAGTTTAAAGTCTATAGACTACACGAGGGTCAATAAGGCTGCATATACCCGTTCACGGCCAGTCAATAATACTTCTAATCCCTAAAATAGGGATCAATGTGCATTCTCCGCGTGCAGACACAGAGACATACACCTCTCGGTGTACGAATATATATCCTGTGTTCCTATATAGCTGTAAAACCAGTACGTTTAATGTGAGACCAGGTTGTGTTACTTGGGAATCGCCAGTGCCCTGTGACTAAACGGAATGGAAATTCACAATGCCACCAGAGGAGTTTTCTTTTCATATATGAATGAGCACGAAAAGATGTTAAAATATTGTAATATATACATTCCCTTTCGAGCCTGTGATCGATTCGTATACAGTTAACCAATCAGGGGAATTTAGTTTTTCTCCTCCGTGGTGAGATCTCCCACAAGGAGAATGGAAACCTTTAAACTAGTAATGCCAGACAGTATCCAACCTTTTTTCCAAAGTAGTGAAGAAGAGACAGTGTTGTAGGTACACTGTGACAATGTAGAGCTTTACACACAGCGAAAATTTATCACAAAAGTTTGCTGTACACAGATATTTTGGTTGTCCTTTCTGTGGGCCTTACGGTGCTGACGCCGTGCAAACGTAGGGAATACTGCCATAAGGGTAAAGATTAGAACTGCAGGAGGGGCAGAAACGGATAGAGGGAGAGGATAGTTCCGAGAAGACATTAAGGAGATGAATACGAATACTGGGTGAACAGGGATTATAATAAGGAGAGGAGGTATTACTATGCTGACGGTGGTGACGTAGAAGAATCGAGAGAGAGAAGAGGATGAAAATCGAGAGGACGAGAATGAAGGATTAAGAAATCCTAGGAAATGATGGATAGGAGACTAGGCAAGGACAAAGGAGGAAGATGAAAGAGGGAAGGAGCAGAGGAGAGCGAGGGAGGAGTCATGACCTCCAGTAATGTTTACAGGAACTAAGTAAATAAATGATGAGCGAGACTAGGAGAGGCAGAGATGACAAAAAATGTGAAGAGGCAGAACACGGAGAGAAAATAAGACTGGCAGACACTAAATAAGAGATGGGGAGAGAGAGAGAGAGAGAGAGAGAGAGAGAGAGAGAGAGAGAGAGAGAGAGAGAGAGAGAGAGAGAGGCAAATATACTCCCTATTCACAAAAAAGAAGAGAAGATCAGAAATCAACCACAGACTAATGTCACTCCTGTCAGTCACTGGCAAGATTCTTGAGACAATCTCACAACAGATGACAGCGTTTGTGAAAGAGATAGGGAGAGAGAGAGAGAGAGAGAGAGAGAGAGAGAGAGAGAGAGAGAGAGAGAGAGAGAGAGATAGAGAGAGAATCTTTCATTACCAATATTCTCACTCAGCCTACACACATGAAGCCACACCCACACTTCTTCCTCACACAAATTCCAAGCCTACTAAAAAAAAAAAAAAATTCAGGTCCACCTACACCCACAGTCTCGCCCATCCACACCATCCTTGCCCCTCCGGCGACCACTCACACCCCCTCGACCACCCACACACCCACGCCCACCCACACCCCCGTCCACCCAAAGCCGCCATCACTCAAAGCGGACTGAGCAATGTACACGATAATACTGCTTTTGTTATTTGAAAAGGCAGGGGGATCCCAGGACTAGGCGCAGCGTGGGCGCGGCCACGCCCGCACAAAAGCAGAGAGGCGCAGAGAGTATCTGCAGCCATCACCACACACGCCACACACACCTCTGGAACAATGACCAACTCTCACACTCACATTATGGATTCAATTTGCATCCCGGGCTGTATAACAGAGCTGGAAGACCTGCGGCTTCCACAAGCACGGAGATGAATGGTGGGGTGATGCTGGGGCACCTCTCCACACCCTGGCCCTCTCCACAGCCCTCTCCACACCCCACTCCACCCCCACTACCTTTCATAATATGGTGAACAAGAATCATAACATCATGAAGAACATCATGTTATCACCAACACAGAAAGGAGAACCTTTGTTCCAAGCGAAAGGGGAGGAACAAAAGAGAATAAATAGATGGGAAAGAGAGAGAGACAGAGAGAAGTGGAGAGGAGAAGTGCGCAAGCCTACATTTAAGAAGGATGGGTGAGGGAGGAGTGAAGAGAAAGACGGACAAGGGAATGAGAAAAGGGGATAGGGTAGTGAAGAAGATGATTGTATAGGTTATGACAGAGACGAAGATGAGAGAGGGAGAAATAAATTTTGTTTAAAGTTGGTCCAGCGTTATCTGCATGCACAGCCTCTGACGTCATTACCTGTATGCACAACCTCTGACGTCATTACCTGTATGCACAACCTCTGACGTCATTACCTGTATGCACAACCTCTGACGTCATTACCTGTATGCACAACCTCTGACGTCGTTACCTGTATGCACAGCCTCTGACGTCATTACCTGTATGCACAACACCTGAGGTCACCACATGTATGCACAGAATGACGTCATAACCTGTATGAGCAATGGGACAAGTCGGACCGAAACGTCGTGATAAGGTTGGTTCTCCTGTGTCCGGGTTGTTCGTGTGTAACCCTCACATGCCAATAATTGCAGAAGTTTCTTCCTAGTTACGGTACAACAGCGCTGAAAGTTTGATGCCAATCGGACGAGGCATTCTTAAGTAATAATCGACAATCTTAGAAGAAACAAAATTTCAGGCAGTCACTATAAGGAACCTTGTCAGGGATACCTAAGATATTCCTCCGGGAATACCTGATGGAAACAAATGGTATAAAATACCGACACAATGGAAAAATAAACACATAAGCAGTATAATGTGATCCTTTATTGACAACGTTTCGCCCACGCAGTGGGCTTTATCGACTCACAAACAGATCTACTTAAATAACAGAAACATGAGTTTTAACTATCACACTACTTTGAAGACTGTCACATGCAGCATTCTCCACCTGACTAAATCCTATAAATAGTCAAGTTTCTGTTATCCAGGTAGATCTGTTTGTGACTCGATAAAGCCCACTGCGTGGGCGAAACGTTGTCAATAAAGGATCACATTATACTGCTTATGTGTTTATTTTTCCGGGAATACCTAATGAAGTGCCCCTCTTCAGGGATACCTAATAAGATATCCCTCTGGGATATCTAGCAAGACTCCAGGATACCTAAGATATTCCTCCGGGGATAACTAATAAAGTGCCCTTCAGGGATACCTAATAAGATATCCCTCAGGGATATCTAATAAGTTATTCCTTCGGGGATACCTAACGATTGGTCTTAGAAATCTGTAAAAGACCATTTACTGTTTTTTTTTTTAACACCCCGGCCGTCTCCCACTGAGGTGAGATAACCCGAATAAGAAGAAACACTTTCACCGTCATTCAGTCAATTACTCATTTTACAAGTCACATTCATCCCACCCTCAGATATCCTTGCTTATCCCAACCTCAACCCCCTCTCCTCTCGTCCCTAATCATCCTTGCTTCGCCCCGTCCCCCTTCCTTATCATCCCTGCCTACCCCTGCCTCGACCTCCACGGTCTCCACAATTTATGTACCAGACTTTTCATACACTTAAGAGGAGAACAATACCACTAATTATTGTTAAAAGGCGCAGGTGCCAGGACCGACTGGCTGGCTGGCTGGCTGGTTGGCTGGCTGGCTGGCTGGCTGGCTGGCTGGGTGTCGAAGGTAGGCCTATCCTTCCTGCCCTTTGCTGCTCCCCCTCCAGGAGCACCCAGCCGAGGCTCCATAAACCACAGGTGAAGCACTAACAAGGCTCCTTCAAGGTGAGAGGAGGTGTCAGAGGAGGAGAGGAGCAGTAATAGAGGGGAGAAGAGGAGTAATATAGGAGAGGAGGTGTTCGAAATGGGAGGGGAGGAGGGGTGCACACAACACCGATATCAACCATAATGACTTTAATGAAGGTCCTCCCCTTTTATCTGCCTCCCGTACCCCCCTCTCCCTTAATCATCTCCCACCCCCCATCATATCCCTTCCCTCCATCACCCCTCCCTTCCATCATCCCCTCCCCTCCATCACCCCTCCATCCTCCACCCCCTTCCCCTCGCGCCGGCCAGGTAAGATACCAGTACCTGTGTCACCCACTAATGAGACCACACTCTCATACATGTTTTAATTGTATTATTCTCGTTTACAATGAAAATATCGGTGTTTGGGGTGACCCCATGTGGTGGGTGGTGTGTGTGGTTGACCCCATGTGGTGGATGGTGTGTGTATGTGTGGTTGACCCCGTGTGGTGGGTGGTGTGTGTGTGGTTGTTCTCGTGTGGTGGGTGGTGTGTGTGTTTGGTTGACCTCGTGTGGTGGGTGGTGTGTGTGGTTGACCCCGTGTGGTGGGTGGTGTGTGTGTGTGGTTGACCCCGTGTGGTGGGTGATGTGTGTGTGTGTGGTTGACCTCGTGTGGTGGGCGGTTTCTGGCTGATTACTAAACTCAGCAAGGTTCCTTCAGTATTGCCAAGATGGGTACAAATAGGTGAGTACACACATATAAACATACACACGTACACACACACACACACACACACACACACACACACACCCGTGTTCGTGAATGCCCATCAGGTGAGGAAAATCACCCAGTTCTTGCAGATAGTGCAAATCAGCCAATCAGTAATAGCCATACGGACCAGCAGGGCCACAAGCAACAATAGCCTGGCTGATCAGGCAGACATCAGGAAAGATTCACAGAGCATGCGAAAGTAAGAAAAAATAATCTGTCTTCCTCCCACCGCCATCCTGAAATCGGTCACAGGAAAAAAATAGGTAAAAACGTAGTGTAAGACGTGGCTGGCAGGTAAACAGACCAGCGTGCCTGAGAGACGTGGTGAGGAGTTCAGGGATACTGAGCGTGTCTAATTCCTCACAAGGCTTCATTAATAGTTCATTTAATTACTGTCGACTTCCTTGACAGCATTGCGCATGCATCCGTAGCCATGGTGCTGTTGCCTGCTCAACACTCATCATGTTCAGTGTTCAACACACCGTAGCCATGGCTGAGTAAGACATGTTCAACAGTCCCTTCAAGATGAAATATCTGACACATCTGCAACATGTGGGTGTCTTTATTGTAGACGTTTCGCCATCCAGTGGAGAAACGTCTACAATAAAGATACACAATTGTCGGTATTGTATACCATGCATGTCCATCTGTCCCTTCAAGCTTGAGGGGCTGATTATCTCGTATTTACCTCTTCACCACTGCTGTTTCCAATATTTAAGTCGCCTCTGTATTTCGAAACGTGTCGGCAATAAAGATAACCAACTACTGTCTTACTTCTCATGTACTTGTCAGTATTGAATATCATTAACAACGTTACCGGAACCACGTTCGTTGTTCAGCTCATCACAGTTATGTTCAGTGTTCATCATACCACAGCAACGTTCATCGTTCAACTATTGAACGCAATTCACGTTTATTTTCTAAATGAAAAAATGTAAATAGAGACAATTTTTTTACTGTCTTAGTGACAGTAGCTGTCTCTGGAGGTCAGCGCCCCCCGGGGCACGGTGCCAGACCAGGCCTCCTGGTGCCACAACTCTGTATAAATCATTAATAAAAATTCACAGAACTCCATAAAGCATTAATAAGCTACCAGTACTAAAACAATTGAATGTACTCATCTATTTGTATTCACCTATTTGTGGTGAGTACAGGTATTCCCTAATCCACTGCAGTGTGTGTGTGTGTGTGTATAACACTTCAGGTTTTAAATGTATTAAATAAGACCACGATTACAGTGCCTCATACAGCCACGACCACAACGGGACACACACACAACCCACACACACACACACACACACACACACATACACACACACACACACACACACACAACCCACACACACACATACACACACACACACACAAACCACACACACACACACACACACACACACACAACCCACACGCGCACACACAGACATCAACAAATGAGGTACGTGTGAAGGGCTGGAAACGGGAAAGGATAATAATCCAGGCAAGGCGCGTTGGTTCTCGATAATTATACGAGGCACAGCGTTTATACCAGGATTTACGATCATCAGTGAATGCGTAATTAATCGCTAGGTGCTGTAATACACAGGGATGAAGGGTGGTGATCCATGACTCTCTCTCTGGCTCCTACAACTACAAAGGCTTCAAGAACTTCGACATAAACTGCTCCAGGATATATACATCGTGAGGTCTATGTATCTCTGTCTACATCTGCTTCGAGTTTACCTTAATCTCTACTTAATGGATCACAGTATTCTGGACTGGTGGGGGGAAGGTAACAAGCAGCCGCAATTACCTTCGTAGAGTCGATAGGCTTCAAACCCCATTAACCAACCAACCCAAGCAGCGTTGACTTATATAGTGGGGCGTAGCGTGGAACCTAAACTTGCTATGTTCTTTTATATATACTACTTATATTACGGCAACTCATATTAAAACATAACAAAAAGGGTCACAAATATTTTAGATTTAACTAGAGACCTAAAATAATTCGGGACATTTCCCCAGACTCCCCGAAGACAGTCTCTAGCCACACAGAAAACAATTGCGATAATTAGTGCAGGATTCAGTCATTATGATTATTATTACTGTTAGTGAGACACATGGCAATGAAGGACACAAGTTATTCATGGTTATAAATAATATCACAAAGAAAAAATATTCTGCGAGAGTAAAATTATATAAAAACATATTTACCTCTCTCTCTCTCATTCTCTCTCACTCACACACACACACACACACACACACACACACACACGATGCGCAGGGACACCTGGTATTCTGAGGGGGAGGGGGGGCACTGCCCCTCCTAACTAAACTATTATGAACCATTACGAACAATGCAAAAAAAAAAAAAAATTGCGCTCTGGCTCACAAGCTGAACCCGAGGTTCACAATAAATTAGCAGCTTAAGCGGAACAAACAAACATAAATGGGGTGCTAGAAATTTGTTTATAACTCATCGTGTTTGTGTGAGAGTCGCGTCAAAAAAAAAAAGCCTATCCATCGTGAAAGGCGGCAGAGAAAAGACAACGTAGAGCGAGGCAATAAACAGAAATTTATATATTTTTTTTTTCAGTCGGCGACTGGCAAGCCAGTGGAAGGTTTCGGTCAGATGACCAAGTGGTCCAGTTGTGGATCCTCATGTGATTGCGACCCGCGTCAGAAGCCACTTGTCCTGCTTCCTGACAAATCTTACCTGAAAGGGAGTGCCAACTTATTCGTGTCAGTTTTTCCTCATTCATATACAGTCATTAACAAGATTCTAAGTATACGATGTATATTTAAAGTGGCTATACAAAATATTGTTCCTGGAATATCAACAGTGTAACAGTTGTGTAGCATATATCGTTATAGCTCCATTTTACAGGCAGGCTCCCTGGCCAAGCCTAGCCACCTGACCCCCTTTTGAACTAGGCCGTCGGCCGTCGGCCTCTCCTTGACTCTGGACGAGGCCTAGCAGACGAACATTCGGACATGCTGGGCTGAGACACGATTATCAACACAACGCCTCCCTAACAGTCAGCAATTGTTTCCTTTGCTACCATCGCTTCTCCTGCTGAATCCCATAGCAAGAATTCTGACGACTGTGGGAAATGGGGATGAAAAGGGGAAGTAAGAGAACTCTAGACTGTTTCCAAGAGGAAAGGCTTCTAAAAGAGCTTTGGACTTTGGATGCGAACTTAAAAAGAGCCGTGAACTAGAACTTTTGAGATTCCCACGAAGACATACACTCAGTTAAATAAATCCTTTAGGAAGACGTTAGGATAAGAATCTAAAAAAAAATAATACTGCATAGGCATATCTCACTGGAACGGAATTTATAGGATAAGTATATTTGGAACTCAGCTCTCTTCAAGAAGATCCTCAACAACATCTTGCAAGGCTTTGGACAAAATGCTTCAGGGAGCCTCCAAATATTTTGCTATACTTTTTCGTTCTTAAGTATTTTGTCTTCTACAGTTTTATTCACATGATATGAACCAACGAGGAATAAGACGAGAATAAGACAAGTGTAAAGAAAGAAGCTAAAGTAAATGCTCGTCTTGTATACAAAAGGAGAGAAAGGTCAATGATAATCACAAGCAACGACAATTACATAAAAAAAATAATGTCAGCCCACGCCCGTCAGCACACACACACACTCATACATATATTATCTTTCTCCTGCCCTTGTGTCGCCTTGTGTCTGACTGTCTCTCTCTCTCTCTGTTTGCTTGTACGTTGTACTCGTCTAGAATCTAGATGATGTGATAGCGTGGATGAGTTCTAGCTCCTGGGAGCGTCTTATAACCTTCACTGGTCTGGTGCTCAACATTTCTTATCACCAGAGATCAATGTAGATAAATGGTTCAGAGAACTGACAAGTTGATAAATTTGACACTCCTGATCTTCACCATCTCTGTAATGGACTAATGAAGTCACTGAGGGGCGAAACATCTCCACAACAAAGATGCGCATGTGTGTAATTTATCACCAGGGATCAATCATACCCCCTTTCAAAGCCATGTAAGGTTTGTCATCCTTCACTATCTCATCTCCTGCTGCATTACACGTTATCGCCACCCTTATACTGAAGACTGTTTCTTTCATATCTAAATCAGTGAGGGGATGGGAGGGTCATTCAACGCTAGTAGTAGTTCCAGGGGTCGTTCTTCCGTCCTCTACTCGCAGCTTGGCCTCTGACTAGATAGACAAATCTTGGTAGCATCTGGCACATGCTTGAGGGGTCGTGGCGTTCATCAGATGACAAGCTCTGACTAATGTGAGGTTTTCTTTCCATGACAAAGCTATGTCCTCAATCTCTTTCCCTAGCTTCGTAACTTTGCTTTTGGGCAGAACGTGTGCGGACAGAACAAGTCTCGCTGCGGTATCAAAGTAACCAATAAACTGACTTTTATGAAACTGACGGCAGTTGTTCTCCTCTGCCAGGAGAGGTACTAGAGTAGGGCATGTAAAAAAAGGTTTAATTTAGAAGCTTCGTTAAGTTTAATTTTCTTGATAAGTCAAAAATTAGGATACGTTAAAGAGGTATATTCTCAGGAACGACGACGAGTATGGAAGTGAAACTCAAAGAAGAACGAAGCTTCTTGACAGGCAATTTCGGTGGCTCCCACTCAAAGCACGGGGCATATTTTTTTCTGTTAAAATGAGATTTCAGGTACTAATGAAAGCAAGTCTTTTGACTTGCCAAGGTATTACTTTTTTTATTCATGGATCTTACCGTTTGCGTGCTTCCAGCAGTAACAGCCTGGTTGATCAGATCCTGATCCACCACGAGGCCTGGTCTCAAACCGAGCCGCGAGGGTTGTTGACCCCCGAAACCCTCTCCAGGTATACTCCAGTTTCCTATGAAGCTCTTCTTATTACGCTAAGAAGTCGTAAGAAACAGATGCGTTTTCTCCCAACCTTAGTTGGAGTTGTTGCTATATTTATTTTATTCACTGGAAAGCGCTAAACCCGCTAGGGCCATGCAACGCCTGTGGAATGGGAGAGTAATTTGGTTTGATCTAGTGGCGAGGGTAGCTCCTATTCTTCAGAGCAAGAGCCCCTCACCAGCATCAAGACACCCCCTGGCCTCCCTCTCCGAAGGGTACAATGAACTTGAAGTCGTTAATGGCATGTCAACTATTCGGGCTGAAATGCAGTATTTGTGGACACATGTTCGCTCACAGGTTGAGTGGCGCTGGCCAATAACTCGACCCTCGGGAGAGAATCTTCTTACTTCCCTTCACACGCAGGAGAAGCGTCTCCTGCATAATATGATGAGACACAAGCCTCGTGTGTATACCTGGACTGGATCACCTTACATCAGGAAGCCGATATCAGGTGTATATCATTTATGTATATGTATGCAGCACTGAGGTGGGGTGAGTGGGTGAGGGGCGGTCCTGCGTCAACCCGTCAGTCCAGCTCACATCTCATATCCATATATAATAAAGCTGATCATAACATGGTTTGCTGATCGTCCAATAGATGGCAATATACCGTAATGGCAGCTCCTTATGACACTGAGTTTGACTCGGATCATTACTGATTCTATGTCATCACTGAATGCACTTGACTCGCTATGATAACTAACGTGCTCACTGGAGAAGCTAGGTATAAATATTAAAAAATATCTGAAAAATGTAAATTTTTTGTGAAATACATTATACACTGAAATACATTTTACACGAAAAAGATTATAAATTAGCCAAGGAAGGTACTTTGAAAGAAAACGTTTAATGTAACCTCGGTCAATGTGTCAAGCATTAGATATAAAACTAGGAGATAAGTAAATAATGAATCAATGTGATGGGAATATAAGAAGAAGCCTGAGTAGATTTACAACTATCTATAATAACATGACAGTAGATAAGCAAATAAATGGAAAAAAATTCCAAAGAAAAAACAGACTAATTTAGTAGCCAGGCTTAGGCTTGGATGCAAGCACTTCTAGTAGTGTGGTATTTGCGCTGACGATGATCAAATTAATGCAAAGTATGTGGCAAGATTTATGTCCACATTCTTGTACACTACTGCTTGATTGTCCACTTAGCAAGGAATGTAGAGATAAACATTATAATCACCCATGTCATATGTCAAGATATCTTACCAATGACAATACGATACTAGACATTTTAAGCAAATATAGTAAATTTGCTTGTGACAGAGGAAATACAAATAGCAAATATATACCCAGATGTACTAGAGTTAACTCTTGTGACATAGTCTCTAAGCATTTTGTGCATCCACGTGTTCTTCCGCTACCGTCCACAGAACGAATATGGGGTGCGCATTAAACTAGCCACCTCAGCGGCAAAATCTCATTTAATAGTCTCAATTGTAGTTTCTTCATCTTTTACAGTCCTGCTAGAGTAGCAATATTTCAGCGTTCACGCACGTCTCTCTCTGCAAAATGTACAAAATTCACCGACTTCTCTTCAGGGCACAAAACCCGACATTACCAGAACGCTCAGAAACTGCTGCTTACAGCTGGGGTTCCTGCGTCAGCCAGCATCAACAATACGACTGACCGGCTCGTCAACAAAGTCTGGTCAGATCAACAGGTAAACAACTCAGGCTTTAAAATGAGCTGATGTCGGGTAACAGCTCCTGGCTTGCAAATACGAATGTATAGATCATAGCACGCTTCTGAGAATCTTCTAGACCTGCGAAAGATTGAACAAAGATGATGTTATGAGAGGAGAAGCACAAAGAAGAATAACACTATCACCAGCCAGACAGCGCTGATGAGAAGAACTGAACGTATACAATGTCTAAATTATGACTGTAATATTAATCATAAATAATGACCGGAGTCCTTGCAGACTCGTTACGGCACAAAAGCATTGTAACAGACAGCTGAGGAAAAAAAAAGACTGTAATTAACTGAATTGTATTATGTATCTACATTTAAAAAAAAAAGTTGCCCAACAAGATGACAGTAAATAATATAAAAGATTACACAGAGACATTATTTATGATTAAGATTTATTACTGCTATATTATTATTATTATTATTATTATTATTATTATTATATTAGTTATAATTATTTTTTATGATATCAGTAACTTCGTCAGTCAGACAGATCAGTACAGGGGGACTCATCAGCCAGTCATTAGGTGTTTGTAAGATCACATGACGCGGTCGGTCCGCATGTCCAAGGCATCCTTAAGACATGCACCCCCGTGTCCAAGACTTATGACATGTGTTTCTTCCATGCTGGTGGAACGCCTTCCTTGGGAAGAAAAACTATGATTTACTTTATAATTATGTTAAGCTAAATAATTAATTTGCAGGATATAAATGGGTTTGGACCTTGTGTGGGGTAGGTGGAGTTAGTAGTTGTAAGTGGGGATTATGATTGGGAAGGAGGGGGTATGAGGTGTGGTAGGTGGTGTTGAGGTTGACGGGGAAGTTGAGGTAGCAGGTGAGGTGAGCTCAGAAATAAACACCAGCTAGAAGCACAAGCACAATAAAACACCAGCTAGACGTAAAGTATAACACAAACTAGAAGTACTCAAACACCGGTTACAAGCACAGTAAAACACCAGCAAGAAGCGTAATTAAACATAAAACAGAAGCACAATAAAACAGAAGACAGATGCATAGTAGGACACAAGCTAAAACGTAGTAAAACATCAGCTAGAAGAGCAGTAAAACATCAGCTAGAAGAGCAGTAAAACACCAGCTAGAAGAGCAGTAAAACACCAGCTAGACACACAGTAAAACACCAGAGAAACATTACTAGTGAAACACACACAAAAACTTCTGCATGACAGATAACTGTCAGCTAATTAAATAAAGCCAGACACCAGTAAAAATAATTAACATAGTAAACATGGCAGTAATTTATTTCGCCTGTGTTAAGCCTAGGGGGCGCTATAATACTTTATGAACCCGTGGCTCATGCGAGTGCATATTTACCCTGATAAGCTAGAGGAGGCCTCGTGTACCAAGGCTCGTCGTAAAACGTATGTTCAACACATTACGATCCTCCGTCAAAGTCGGTAAAGTTAGCGTCTTGAAGCACGCAAGGTCACAGCGGGAGGTAGGGTCTTAAAATGTCAAAATATTCCATTCCATAGATAGCTGACTGCTTATTAAACTTCTTAATACACAGAGCAACGATCTTAGGGGTGCAAAGTGACTTACACATACAGCTACGATAGATACAATCCCGGGGGTGAAAGCTTCTCACCACGGATACGATTACAGGTACAGATAAAAGGCCCTTTAATGCACATTATTACGATCGCCGGGGTGGACACCCTTAATACATACTGCCTTGATCATATGACCAAAAGCCCAAGATAGCGGATCAAAATGTGACTAAGACCCACGTCGGGAAACATTTGTCCTTGTTTCCTGACGCATAAAATACCACCACCACCATCCCTTCACAGCTACGAACACACTTGTAAAAACTCCTTTATACACAGTTACGAAGGTGCCTGTAAAAAAGTCTTTACTCGTAGTTGCGAATGCGACAGTAAAAGCACCTTCATGCACACGATACCGTTTATACACTATTAAATAGGAATATACATGCCTGGTTGCAGATTATTTACCCGGACGTGAGATAAACTGTATTATTTACCTTCCCTGACTCGCAGCCGCTCGTTTGATCACCGGACGGGAATTGAAACATTGCGAAATCGCACGACAGACACCTGCGCGAAATGGCCGCAATGACAGCCTTTTTTTCCCCGCTGAAAATTCCACTCATTTGCAGTTTTGATGACATAATTATGGAGCCAACTGTGTCCGGTAACATCACGGGAGCCAGAGACACTGGTCGCGTCTGCCAACCTGCCTCGCCCTTCTCTCGGAGGATTGAGGACCGACTCCACCATCTTCCAGAAGTGTGTGTGGCCGCAACACTGACTCCACCGTGTTCTAGAAGTCCCATGTTCCGAACTTCACAGGAGACGAGTAACGCGTGTGAAATCCGAGTGTGTCTTGTCCGGTTACAAACACGCTGACTATGGCTCTAATGAGGCGTCTCAAATCACCAGTTACATGCACTAACATTCCCCCCTCCCTCCGCTCTACGTTTTAAGGTCGTATTTCGGTGGTGGTGGGGGGGGTTAGGGGACCAAAAATACCGCCGGTCTCCACCCCGCGCCAAGTCTCTGGTCCACATTCCTCCATGAACTTCCTAACCTGCGCCACTGAACCAAGGAGGGTCTAAGACAGCTCACCTACGAAAGCTTGAAAATAATTAGCCAAAAAGAGGATTTACGCCTTCCCTGATGGCCCCTTACGGCATCCTGACGACCAAGTGGGCAAATATTCTCAAGTCCATAAGGGACGATTCGCATGCGGTCCTCTTGTAATATTTAGGTCGAAATGCAAAAAGGGGGCTTTATGTCGCGGCTCGGGAAGCGAAACACGCTAACGTTTCTTGGGAGGGATGATGAGAAAGGAGGAGAGTAGATGGATGGATAGATAGATAGATAGAGAGACAGACAGACAGAGACAGAGAATTCTTATGGCGAGGTCTGTAAAATAATCACTCGGTGGCTACCACCAAATACAGACCATGTCAATGCTTTAAATAAGTGGTGACATCATTTTTCTTTAAATATATTGGTTTCAGAAGAAAAGCCGTTCTGCAGCTTACAGTGTGAGATGAACCTCTCTACCACTATATGCACCAGTCACTGGAAGATGAACCTCTCTACCACTATATGCACCAGTCACTGGAAGATGAACCTCTCTACCACTATATGCACCAGTCACTGGAAGATGAACCTCTCTACCACTATATGCACCAGTCACTGGAAGATGAACCTCTCTACCACTATATGCATCAGTCACTGGAAGATGAACCTCTCTACCACTATATGCACCAGTCACTGGATGAATCGAATTTTTTTCCGCTGTTAATTTTGATCGCGTATACAGTCCTGCGCTTTAGCGATTTCCGTTAATATAGTTTTTAGTACTGAGTCTGTAAGCCACTCAGTCGATGGCAACTTTCACCAGGAATATATACTCTCGGTTGCTTGTTCAAGAACGGCCTACTAAATCATAACCCTGACTCCCATGTTCGCAGATAACCCTTCTGTAATACCAGTAGAAAAGAAGAAATGCCAGCCACCTCGGAACAACCATTGGCTACTCTTAAAAGAGCGTTCCTCTCGAGATCAGCACTTCTTAAAACAGGCTCTATTAAAAATCTCTTCTATAAACACGTTCCTGTTTAAAATGCAATTATTTGAGGCGTGCAACTCTTAAATCATACTTCCCTTGGAGTATAGCAGAAAAAAACATCCTCTGTGGAGTATATCAGAAGAATTATTCTGTACGATGGAGTTTGACTGGAAAATCAGCCTCTGCGATGAAGTACGACAGGGGAAACCTAGAACTCACATGTAATCGCTGCCGGGGGTCACCGCCTCCGCGGCCCGGTCCCAAACCAGGCCTTCTGGTTGCTGGCTTGATTGATCAAGCTGACTACTCTGTTAAAAAAATACTTATCTAAAACAGACGCCTTGAAAAAAACAGGCGCTTTTAAGAAACTCTCGCCTTTTAAAAAAATAAGACAGAAAAAAAAGACAGGAGCTTCTAAGAATTTGCTTCCACAAAAAAAGTTACAAATTGCGTCAATATGCCAAGAAGAACCAACTACAGGTTCGCTACCTCTGCTTCTATCTTTATAATTGACATTAAGATAGTATATCAGAAGGCTCTCTCCCGCCCTCCACTCACTCCGACCACAATACTAGCTGCGAAGTGTGTAAAAATGTTTTCAGGACTTATAGAAAGAGTGTTTGAAGATTAACAGCGGAATTTCCACACTAATGAGATCTTCCCAATTACCTCTGCAATAATATGAGTAGGGAAGGCTTATATTTACTTACGTTGTGCGTAGGAATGGTGAGTTGTCCACGCACGGTACGAGAGCCTTAGAAACATTAAAAGTCATGGGTCTGGAGTCACTACCACAGACCCAAGAAGAGGTGGTGGTTTTATAACAATTATTTTTGTGGCTTGGTTGTTGGACTCGAGAATATGAATATCCGAACCTGTAAATGAAATCCTTTATGTGAAACTCAGGAATGCGATTAGGAGAGTCTCTCGAAGCCGAAGGAATAATAAATCTTAGTGAAAGGAAAGCACTTGCCTACACCCCCGTCAACCAGCCCAGACAAACAATAAATACATAACAGAAAATAATTTACGCAAGAAACGCAGCTTCGGAAGAGAATCCTCCTCCGGTTTATCTTCCAACAATCAGCCAATTAGCCTTAAACTGATCTTATAATGTAAATGTTTAAAAAATATATAATGTCGTAATTATGGCCAGCAAGACAGAGGGACTTGGGAGAGGAAAAACTCTAGCACAAGTGGTCCGTCAGAGGCTCGCTACCGAGGTCGTGTTGAAATTCCTGCTCCAGCCTGGGTGCTGAGGGCCCTCACACCCTGCAGTGTTGGAGAATGACTCCCTCCTTGTACTGTGATGGTGAGGGCCTTCATCCTCTGAAGTGTTAGAGAATGACTCCCACCTTGTACTGTGATGATGAGGACCTTCATCCCCTGTAGTGAGGGGGGATATTCCCTCTTACAGAGATGGGAAGAGGGGGAGAATCTTCTCTCTTATAGTGATAAGTGAGGAATCTTCCTTCTTATAGTGTTGGAGAATGGGAGTCTTCCCTTTTGTAGTGTTGTTGTAGTATTGGGGAGTGGAGGTCTTCTCTGTTGTAGTCTTGAGGAGTGGAGGTCTTCCCTCTTGTAGTGTTGGGGAGTAGGGGTCTGGTCCCAGGTAGGGCAGCTCAACAATGCTCTCGTTCTTGCGTGTGTTGACTCGCCTCTCAAGTGACTAGACCTGACCTGCCTTACTGCATAACACTGGAGAACACAACCCTCCTTCACCATCCCACCAACCTGCCTCCCTCTCTCTCTCTCTCTCTCTCTCTCTCTCTAAATCTTAAGAACATAAGAAAGAAGAAACGCTGCAGCAGGTATACAGGCCCATGCGAGGCAGGTCCAAGTCACCTACTGGCTTAAGCCACTGACCCAACCTAGTCAAGTCCAGGTCACATCAACATCCACTCCGGTTCACACACGTATACCACTTACATTACAAGAAATTCGTTTCACATCTAGGATAACTCCTCAGCCACTCCTACTAATGTAACACCTCCCACCTTCCTATCCTCTCCCACCCATCCCTAAGATATGCAAGAAATACAGTACATATGATAACAGATCGAAGGCCTTAACCGCATGCCACTATCACTGTCATCGCCGTCACCAGCTATATTATATATTATGAACTTAGATATCTTATAACATTCATATTTCTCTTTATCTTCTGTTTTCTTTCGTCTCCCTCCTGTGTATCATTTTTTTATTGCCTCCGCTCTGAGATGAGGGAGATACCTTCATAAAAATGTTATTTCTCCTGCATATGGAATAGGCAGGGAGGAAACCTTTCTAGGTGTCGTAGCTGCTGGACCCTTGCTGGAATGTTTGGCGATATCCTCATTATCCTACTGAAGTCTCCCAGCGCAGATTGACTGCTAACCATTGTTCCCACTGTGTAATTATCATATAGAATAAGGTAGCAGCACACTACTGACATATCCAGTTTTGTTAAAAAAAAAAAGAAACACGGTCATGGTAACTAACCACCGTCACAGCAACGACCACCACCGCCACGACATCAACCCCACCACAATTGCCCACTGTCACAGCAACGACCACCCTGATATCCCCATCACCGCCACCCTCACTACCAGCGCTACCGCTCCAGCCACCGTACGCAATAAACATTACCCACCGGACGATAGTGATCCATCAGCGACAGCCTCGTTCTTCTTCAGGCGTTATTTACAGAGTTACATACACTGTCTTGTGGACGCTTCATCACCCTACTATCTCTCAGCAGCCATCACTCTGGCATCTCATTAAACGCGCACATGACAATCGTCGCGCGCACACAAAAAATCTAATGAACACACGTTTACTTCCCCAATTTCTCAGTCTTTCGTCGCAGAACGTGTACTTCCCTTTGAAAATGGGGATTTCTCAGCAATTGTTTTGGGGCAGATAATTTGTATAAACCCAAGACACGAGTCCCGCGTCTTGACCGAGCTGCAAGTGCTACGGCCCTGCAGAAGAGGTTCTTCTATTGAAATGAACCTGATCGCCTCATTTCTTTTATCGAACCTGCTTTGCCTTCTATCCCCTTTCCCCCTATGGGTTGTGTGATCCCTACGGGTTTGGCGCTTCTTTCCTGAATTTAATGCAGCAGCATCATCGGCGGCAGCAGCAGCAGCAGTTAAAAAAATCAGTGGTTCAATAAATGTCAAGCATCCAGTGGACGATGCCTTGAAAGATTTAGCAGAGGGCGCGTCAATCAGCTGACCGTATGTAAAAAATGCAAGGTGTGTTAATCAGATGACCGTATGTAAACAATGTCATGTGCGTCAATCAGCTGACTACATGTAAACAATGCCAGGTGTGTCAATCAACAGACCGTGTGTCGACAATGCCGGATGCTCCCTTCTCTTATGTAGACTGTACCAATATAGATACCCGACTTTGAGACAGCGCTTCAGAGAGCCTAAGGCACGAGGAAGGACAGGACTAGTGGGTCAACACGGGCACTTGTCGCCTCAATTATCACAAGAAGTTATCACTGTCGGGTTATCGCTCGAGTAGAACCGGTGCGTAACAAACCCATAATAAAATATGTACTCGCAAAACACACACACACACACTACAAGCGATAAATTTGGGAAGCGCAGGGTGACTCCATAGAGAGGATGGTTAAGAGAATATATAACTCTACGGTAACAGGCATTACGGTTTCACTCGTATCCTTCAGGTTATTGACCATCTCGTCACAGACTGCCGTATGGTTTTTGTTTTGTGAGTGCTTGCCTATACTGACCTATAAGCGCTTTCTGGGGTCGGTTCTTAGCTCCTAGCCCTGACTTTGAACTTTCCGCAGGCTAGATTCATTCGGAGTGTGTGTGTGTGTGTGTGTGTGTGTGTGTGTGTGTGTGCGTGTGGGTGTGCGCGCGCTCTCCCACTCATGCCAGTAATAACCCATTATACCCACGCCTTCCATTTTTTCTATCTTACCGCGTCCACGCCCACTCACCCCCACGCCCACTCACCCCCACGCCCTCCTTCCACACGCCTGGGGTAAGAGACCGTACCTAACCACCAAGAACAATCACCGTACGTGGCACCACACGCACTTTATTATTGTTGGTGGTGGCGGCGGTGCTCTGAATCTGCGCCACCAGCGGCGGCGTCAGCGCCTCACCGCAGGCACCGCATCACTGCTAATTAGGTGTTGAGAAGTGACAGGTGAGCCAGGTGGGGTGAGGTTGCTTTACCACCAGCTAATATGATGATCGATGTTGACATCAGCAGGAGTTAGCAAGAAGACGTGTACTTACTCCAGATTCAAGCCTTCTCGTCCGAAGACAGATGCAAAAGCAGTACATAATCAAATTATATATATATATATATATATATATATATATATATATATATATATATATATATATATATATATATGCATACTGGTGCGTTGATATTTACACTTTTATTGCGTATTCTAAATACATATAAGATTTGTGAGCATTTTGCTAACTTTATGCAGATTTGCTAAGTTTATGTACATCTACCTTGCATCATCTACCTTGCTCTATCTACCTTCTATCATCTACCTTGGTCTAACTACCTTGCAACACGTCAAGTAACATGAGAGTGCAACACTGCCAAAGAACATCAACGAAAGCAAAGGGAAATTTTTAAATATATGTTAGACGAAGATACAAGTAAAATTGAGCAAATATATTCTCATTAGCGTTCTCTCTCTCTCTCTCTCTCTCTCTCTCTCTCTCTCTCTCTCTCTCTCTCTCTCATTCTCCGACTTAACTATTTTTATTCATTCGTGTCCTAATTAGCACATAAAGAGAAAACAACACAGTAATGATGAGGTTTAGCACAGGAGAAAAAGCAGAAATGTCTCTCTAGAGGAACAATGCAACTATGCAATTAAGGGTATAATGAAGCTGTTGCGACTATTGCATTGTTAAGGCTGCCTCCTCCTCCCCCTCCACTTCCCTTCCCGGTAACCCCTCCCCCTGATGACCTTACCTGACAGCCTCCTCCCACCCACCCCATCCACACATCCATCTACACATCAACACACACACACACACACACACACACACACACACACACACACACACACACACAAGGGGTATGTCCTACGAGGAGAGGTTAAGGGAAATCGACCTGACGACACTGGAGGACAGAAGAGATAGGGGGGACATGATAACGACATATAAAATACTGAGAGGAATTGACAAGGTTGACAGAGACAGAATGTTCCAAAGATGGAACACAGCAACAAGGGGACACAGTTGGAAGTTGAAGACTCAGATGAATCACAGGGATGTTAGGAAGTATTTCTTCAGTCACAGAGTAGTCGGGAAGTGGAATAGCTTGGGAAGCGATGTAGTGGAGGCAGGTTCCATACACAGCTTTAAGAAGAGGTATAAGAACATAAGAACATAAGAAAGGAGGAACACTGCAGCAGGCCTGTTGGCCCATACTAGGCAGGTCCTTCACAATCCATCCCACTAACAGAATAATTGCCCAACCTAATTTTCAATTCTACCCAAGAAATAAGCTTTGAAGATTCTATTAACTCAAGTGCGAGTCCCACTCAAATCCAACCCCTCTCACTCATGAATTTATCCAACCTAAATTTGAAACTACCCAAGGTCATAGCTTCAATGACCCTACTAGGCAGACTGTTCCACTCATCAACTCATCACTCATGGCGCAGGGAGAGTGACCCAGTAGCGGCCAGTGAAGAGGCGGGGCCAGGAGCTATGTCTCGACCCCTGCAACCACAACTAGGTGAGTACAACTAGGTGAGTACACTTGTTTTCATCCATCTACGCAGTTCATTCAACCGCCTAAGCATCCGATCCCCGCCACATCTTCGCCCAAAACCTGAGGGTCAAGTACCAGCAGTGCTGAGGGCCACAGCAGATGACCTACCTCAGATTCCCCTTCCTAGACATCGACGTACTCGCCACACTAACCTGCGTAGAGAAACCAAAGTATTAGTATTAAGTGAGAGAGATCAAGAGGTAATCGTGGAGAAAAATATTCGTAAATATTATGATTAAAATTGAAATATACCTCTAAATATATTAAACGATAGTAAAATTGCACTTAGAGATCGAGACGTTGGACCGACTTGGCCTTAAATATAAATCAAGTAAACGTCCATATAGTGATTTATTATTTCTTATTTAAACTATGATTATGGACCTGTCGCATGACCGCTCTTGGACCTTGTTTACTTCGCCTATAAAATGAACACATGAACACGAACACGTCAATATATATATATATATATATATATATATATATATATATATATATATATATATATATATATATATATATATAGCAGCAACAGCATTGTTAATCAACTCAAAATCCTGGCCTAGGGTCGGTCTGCGAGGCGTTGAACAACCCTGGGGGGGATGGGGGGTGAGCAGTCACCAATATGTCACCCCCGTGAACGTCCTTGAGACCAAACAAGCTGCGGCTCTGAAGTTTATCTCCAACAGATAATGGCATCACTCGCCAAGCTGCCGACAGATAAAACATCCAAGCTACAAGGTGTTAAGTCGTCCCCTCCAGAGGCAGTCACACAGCTCCGACGTTCTGCCACTCAACGCTGATTTAAAACAGTGTCTTATTTTAGAGAACAATATTTTCTAAATAGCGTATTCAGCTTTTGCAAAGGAAAATAGTGTTACACACACACACACACACACACACACACACACACACATACATTCATACATAACCAGCACGGATTCAGGGAAGGCAAATCCTGTGTCACAAACCAACTGGAGTTTTATGACAAGGTAACTACACTAACACACGAGAGAAAGGGGTTGGCAGACTGCTTTTTCTTGGACTGCAAGAAGGACTTCGACACAGTTCCTCACAAGAGATTAGTGCAAAAGCTAGAGGATCAGGCACGCATAGCAGGAAGGGCACTGCAATGGATCAGAAAATACCTGTTAGGGAGGCAACAACGAGTCATGGTACGTGACGAGATGTCAGAGTGGGCGCCTGTGACGAGCGGGGTTCCACAGGGGTTAGTTTTAGAACCAGTGCTAATTTTGGTGTATGTGAATGACATGACGGAAGGGATAGAGTCAGAAGTGTCCCTGTTTCCAGATGATGTGAAGCTAAAGAGGAGAATTAGATCGGATGAGGATCAGGCAGGACTACAAAGAGACCTGGACAGGTTGCAAACCTGGTCCGCAGACAGAGTATGGGCTAGGTGGCCAAAGACTGCCAACCTCACTCAAGGAAAAGGATCTTGGAGTGAGTATAATACCGAGCACATCTCCTAAGGCGCACATCAACCAGATAACTGCTGCAGCATATGGGCACCTGGCAAACCTGAAAATAGCGTTCCGATACCTCAGTAAGGAATCGTTTAAGACTCTGTACACCGTGTACATCAGACCCATACTGTAGTATGCAGTACCAGTTTGGAATCCACACCTTGTCAAGTAAGTCAAGAAATTAGAGAAATAGCAAAGGTTTGCAACAAGACTAGTTCCATAGCTAAGGGGAATGTCCTACGAAGAAAAGTTAAGGAAAATCGGCCTGACGACACTGGAGGACAGGAGGGTCAGGGAAGACATGATAAGATACAAAATATTGCGAGGAATTGACAAGGTGGACAGAGACAGGATGTTCCAGAGATGGGACACAGAAACAAGGGGCCACATTTGGAAACTGAAGACTCAGATGAGTCAAAGGGATGTTAGGAAGTATTTCTTTAGTCATAGAGTTGTTAGGAAGTGGAATAGTATGGCAAGCGACATAGTGGAGGCAGGAACCATACATAGTTTTAAGACGAGGTATGATAAAGCTCATGGAGCAGGGAGAGAGAGGACCTAGTAGTGACCAGTGAAGAGGCAGGACCAGGAGCTATGACTCGACCCCTGCAACCACAAATAGGTGAGTCCACACACACACATATATATAAATATATATATATATATATATATATATATATATATATATATATATATATATATATATATATATATATATCTATCTTGTCTTTCAGTATAATATCTATACAATGAATCGAACCTTCGGAAGTCTCGTTAAATTGATATGTTTGGAGGACTGTCATCGTTAACTTCAAGACAACGTATACACACGAGTGCGGTGTCATCCACAACACTGTACACTGCTATCAGTCCACATATATCGTTCATTTCCTAACGCGCATACGGTGATTCTGCACAATCTACGCATCCACGGACCATCCCGGTCGGCTGTTGCAAAGAGAGTGAGTGATCCCTCCGTAAGTTGATGTAACTAACTGTGTGAGCCGGTAACTACCTGTGTGAGCCGTAATTACCAGTGTGAGAAAGTAACTACCCGTGTGAGCCATAATTACCTGTGTAAGCCAGTAACTACTTGTGTGAGCCAGTAAGTACCTGTGTTAGCCAAGTGAAAAGTAATGTATTATGAGAATAACCAATTCAAACATTAAATAGAAAATGTTTGGCAATAACCGTAATAAGAGAAGGAAAGTATCCTGGAGTATACATGGGAAGAAAAGAACCTGGAGTATACATGGGAAGAAAAGAACCTGGAGTATACATGGGAAGAAAAGAACCTGGAGTATACATGGGAAGAAAAGAACCTGGAGTATACATGGGAAGAAAAGAACCTGGAGTATACATGGGAAGAAAATAACCTGGATAATCACAAGCAGCGACTTCAAAGGTGCCAAACAATGCGTGTCTGGGGTAACAAAGCCATCACAATGGCTGGGTTTCACAGCTACAAACTTTGGGCACAAAACACCAGACACCATATTGACTCTCCAAAATTTTTTCAACATGGTAATGAATGAAGGGATTGAAGGTAGAGAGAGAGAAAGAGCCTTCTGCTTTTCTATCAATAACTCACATACACATATAACACACGAAAGTCATTAAACCAGGTAGCTGTAGGTAGTTCTTCCAGCAGCTGTCCTCGGTGTAGATTTCTAAGTCTTATGCTATCTGTCCTTCCCATGTAACAACCACTACGGTGCACTGTGGCATGAGTCTGACCACGTAGCGACCAGGTGACCAGGAGTGGATATGGGTCATTGTGCCTTTCTGACGTAGAACCTGACGTCAGCACAAAGAGGGGGGAGGGAAAGTGAGGGAAGGATGGAAGACGGATGGAGGACGTAAGGAGGGATGAATTGGGATAGAAGATGGGGGGGTAAGTCAGGCTAGGAGGAAGAGAATGAGAAGAATGAATAGGAAGAAAATGGTGATGGAAGACAGGGGAGGGAGAAGAGATGAGAGAGAAAATGGGTAGAGGGTGAAGACAGGGAGGGAGGGAGGAAGGGTGGCAAAGGAGGGGATGATGGAAGTTAGAAAGAGAGTTGGAATTAAACTGGAAAGATAAAGATAAGCGTTGGAGAAGAATCTAGATTAATTCACGAGACTAGAAATCCTTTCATTTTTAAACAAAATTAGACACACAATGCGTTGCTACTTTATGACACATGATACACTGGGAGAAGAGCAGCTATGTGCGACTACCTACCTACCTAGAGGGTGTTCCGGGGTCAACGCCCCCGCGGCCCAGTCGTTGACCAGGCCTTCCTGTGGCTCAGGGCCTGATAAACCAGAATGTTACTGGTGGCCGCATGTAGTCCAACGTAGGAACCACAGCCCGGCTGACCGGGTACCGACTTTACATATGTGTCCTCACGTGGGAACAAAAGCTAGTAGTGAACCTCTTTTATATTCTTTCACACAGGATGAGTTTCGTGTATGAGGTAATATAATTCGTCTAGCGATCCAATAATAGCTGCATGAGCTTTAATGGTTTTTGTCAGAACAGAAATAAAGATACTAGTATATGGAAATTATCACGTCTCAGGATGAGAAGCAGGTGTAAGATGTGATTATATGCAGGGGTACTCAGTGATTGAGTACATGCAGAATTCCTTAACACCTGAGCACCTGCAGGATCCCTCAGTGCCTGTGCACTTGCAGGATCCCTCAGTGCCTGTGCACATGAAAGGTTTCTCAGAGCAACATCAGATCCGATATTGATTATATAAGCAGCAGCAACAGCACTAATACATAGATCAAAGCAATATCTATAACAACAACAACATAGTAAGAACCTGCTCCTTGTGATCTACTTGAGGAGCGTGTTCGCTTGATAAAGCTCCTGGAGAGCGAAACGTTGCCACAATATAATGTCACATTAGTTGCATTTGTGTTCATTTACTTCACACATTGTCGGTAATTCTACCAATGTTAATACTTGAGGAGCGAAGAAGAGAGGTGGGGGAGAAGAGGAGGAAGGGGAAGAGGAAGGGGTAGAGGAAGGGGGAGACAGAGAGCGACAATAATAAGCCAGGTATGTCCCACCACTGTCTTATTATCTCGCTAGTTCCACCTGGCACAGGACCCTCCACCACTTCGATGCTCCCTTTACGAAGCATAAACAAAGCCTGCCATCTTCAGATCGACGTTTTTTACCCCCTGGTCAACGTTCTTATTAAAATAACGAAGTAATTCCGACTAAAAAGACGGTAAAAAAATCACTTGCTCTTTAACTGACCTTTTCCAGGTGGGCAAAGGAATGGTGACCCACTGGAATGTCCCACCTCACCATATTCTTAAGGTGAAGAAAGTCACACGTTGCAGATCAATCTTTGGTTGCGATAGTTGAAGGAATTGGCAGGATTCGAACTTATGGCAAGCCAGTCCTAAAAATAGCAGGCCAATGTTTTAACCATGGTAACACGCTGGCCTAATACGGTTTATCCAGTAAGATACATTACTGTACACTGGGAAGTTTAGCATGGGAGTAGCTGGGACAATGTACACTGGGAAGGTTAGCATGGGAGTCGCTGGGACAATGTACACTGGGAAGGTTAGCATGGGAGTCGCTGGGATAATGTACACTGGGAAGGTTAGCATGGGAGTCGCTGGGACAATGTTTTACTCTGTAAGCTTATCAAGTCACAAAGGAAAATGCTGTCTAAATAATAATAATAATAATAATAATAATAATAATAATAATAATAATATAAGCATCTAATAAAACACATTCGATACAAAAGTTCCTAACATGGAAAATCTCTTATTGATACAAGGCATTTCGGTCGGACTTAAGACCAAAATAAATAGCTGACATTACCTGAAACATTTTTCCATTTGTTCATCTTTCATAACCCTTACGACACCTTCACGACATCATCACAACATTCCAACAAATGCGTTTCTTCAGCATTACACCCAGCTGTCTCCCCGTCAGTGGCGACGGCCTGACAAGTCGCCACCAATCTTTAGCCGCGGCGGAGGCTGCTGCTATCATGTCACATAAAAAAACACACACACCAGCGTAGCCGAGTGATAAGAAGCAGAGCATCAGCCACGAGTTGTCTGGCTGGCACACCGTCTGAAAACTTGAGTCGAAGCATAGTTAGCGACACCGTTCATCTGCGACTTACCCTCTAAGTATACTCCTGGAGGGATGCTGATAAGGTGAAGCGACGCCCAATGGACAATTGGCCGTCCCGCTGGACTTTAGCTCTGGCTGCCGTAATAATGTTGTGAGGTGGGCAGTAATCTGACACAGTGACAGGTGCTCCAGTACTCCTCCCTCTGCTGCTGTTGCTCTCTCTCTCTCTTTCTTTCTCTCTCCCAGGTATCTAATCGCCAGCTCCTCCAGAAACACACACACGAGGACGAGGGAAAAAAAATGATCAACTGAGAAAGAATCTTTTAATTAAGCCGCAGTAACACGAAAGGACCCTTTGTTTATCGTGGTTTAGGGAAGGTGATCGACAAATCAGGATGGCCGCGGGGGATATAAGGGAGGTAGAACAGTTGAGGGGCCTAGCTAGCTAGCGTCAACACAGTTGTGGTGAAATCCACTGTTTCTGTGGAGTCTGGGAGTGGATGGTGGTCCACTCGACACCTCCCACTACCACCACACCTCGACCTCTGCCCCAACAACTTTGGGTCGACTTTCCACGGACCACGGATCTAAAGCCACCCCGAACGCCGGCGTGTTATTTTGTTAGGTTTAAGACATCAACTGCACCTAAGTTTATTTAGGCACAGTTACACTTAAGTACAATTATCATACACAAAGTAAATTACCTAGGATAACCCCCAAAAAAGTCAGACACCATGACTTATTTCAATTGGTTATTAAAACTCCAGTCCACTTGTAAAATAACATGACAAATATATTAATGCCAAAAAGTCGGGATTTATATATATATATATATATATATATATATATATATATATATATATATATATATATATATATATTATATATATTCAACAAGTCGGCCGTCTCCCACCGAGGCAGGGTGACCCATAAAGA
Organism: Cherax destructor; assembly: GCA_009830355.1. Taxonomy (NCBI): domain Eukaryota; kingdom Metazoa; phylum Arthropoda; class Malacostraca; order Decapoda; family Parastacidae; genus Cherax; species Cherax destructor. The sequence goes on from WNWK01000397.1 coordinate 42,519, forward strand.
AAGAAAATCCCCAAAAAGAAAATACTTTCATCGTCATTCAACACTTTCACCACACTCATACATAATCACTGTCTTTGCAGAGGCGCTCAGATACGACAGTTTAGAATAGTCCCTCCAAACTGTCACTATCAGTGTATAAATGCTAATATACACACCTTCCCGTGTATATACCCCTAAAAGGTGGTTTTTTGAGGTCTGTGAGGGCCTTTGCATTCTCCCCCTCCTTGAAGCAAACCGGATTGTCTCCCATTCTCTAGGCATTGTGTGACCTCCATGGGTTTAGCGCTTCCCCATAATTACAAAAATACTTAAAGTTACTTAAAAAAAATTACTTATCGACACCATCAGATCCGGTAATCATTTCATGATTGCAATCACAAGCGATCATTTAACCCTGTCTTCGTTAATGGCTTACTGAAGCAAGGAACAATGATAAGGTTTCTTGGATTTCTGGTATTCGCGAGAGGAATTAATAATGTCAATTTCGAGTAGACTGTTTTGTCTGTAATGTATTGTTCTTATGGAGGGGTTGAAGAGAACATTTTCGTCACAACTGGCTCTATCAGTCCTAATACAGAGAACAATTTAAAATGGAGAATGAATAGCCGTGGGAGTCAAGTAACAAACACACTCTTCCTGTGTGTGTGTGTGTGTGTTCACTCACAGGATGACTTTTGGGTAAACTTACAAATCATCAGGAGAAGAATATACATGTGTGCAGTAACCCTGCGCTACCTCTCTACGCGAGATTCAGTAACAAACTTGATTCTTAGGCAGTGTTGCACCGCCTTCAGGTACACACAACAGCCAACATTACCAATGCTTAGAGGAAAAAAAAAATTCTCACAAAATTATTTTATGTTCATCCATAATCAAATTTATCGGGCCTCTCAGTTTTAAAAGTATAGAGTCCCAGTAATAACTGTATAACTTCAGGTTATCTGCAGCATCACTGGGAGGCCTCGCGTGGTGTTGAGAATCGAATTTGTTTCTGAACTTACATTCTAATATTTTTTGAAGGTACGGTGGCTGCATCTTCTCTTGAGTAACAGCATTATATTTTTAATCTGAGGATAATTTACATACCAGTGATTGGGACCCATGACTGTTGATTTTCATTTACATTTTCATTTTCACATAAGGGTGGTAAAGAAACTTCAATAATTTCAGAGCTGTATGACCCACACGGTGTTAGTGCAGGATTTTTTTTAAACAAAAGGGACAATACCATGACTGGAACAACAGACAAATAACCCGCACGTATGAGGGAGAAGCTCACGACGACGTTTCGGTCCGTCTTGGACCATTTACAAAGTCACACAAGAGTGAGGGAGCCAGTATATATAGGCGAGGGGGACAGGGAAGGGACCAAGAGAGGAAGAAAAAGAAGTAGTGGTAAGGGTGGTAGTGGAAGTAAAGAGAGTAGTTTAGTGGCACTCCCCATTTCTCTTGTTCCATTACTCTCCCTACTTTCTAATACTACTTCCATTACCATCCTTACCACTACTTCTTCCTCTCTTGATCCCTTCCCTGTCCCCCTCGCCTATATATATATACTGGCTCCCTCACTCTTGTGTGTTAATGTGACTTTGTAAATGGTCCAAGACGGACCGAAACGTCGTCGTAAGCTCCTCTCTTTCCTGTGTGTTGGTAAATTTGCATAAGATTTTTTAATATAATAATTCATATAAGCTGCTCTGGCTGTAGACACATGTGTGTACGCTCAATAGCTGACGAAGATGTTTTCAACGGCTGTTATAGCCAGCAAAATAACAAGCATCAATAATGGTTATTATCATAACCATAATTTCTAATGGGGTGGACCGGTAAGCCAGCTAAAAGCCTCAGTCAGATGACCAAAAGTTCCAGCTGTGGGTCATCATATGACTAAAACCCGCGTCAGGAAACACTTGCCCTGTTTCCTGACAAACCTTACCTAACCTAACCTACCGAGTCGTTGAATTTCAAGGGGCTTTATGTGTGTTATCGCAGAGATAACACACGTAGAGTTGGTGGCAGATCCCTCGACCCCTCAAGCGAAAAATATAATATAATAAGATATAAAATAAATTAAGACTTTTATTATTACGATGTTTCGCCCCCCCCAAAAAAAAAAAAAAAACTTCCCTTGATAATATAGATTTACGCAGTTAAATTTTCTTTTCACTTGTGGGTTCAAGGGATCAGCCACCTACTAGACGAACACCAGTGTCTTGAGAGACTTGTATACATAGTAACATAGATTTTGTCACGTTCGAATCGCCCTCTGATACAGCGAGTGTAAGATGAAGAGCAGAGAGAGAGAGAGAGAGAGAGAGAGAGAGAGAGAGAGAGAGAGAGAGAGAGAGAGAGAGAGAGAGAGAGAATGGGAGGAAATGATGGCTGGCTTGCATGTCATAATAATACCTACTCTTCAAACTGTGTTTGACTCCACTTTCTCGTCTAAAAGTTCGAGTGGCCACTTACGAAATGCAAAGAATTTCCATTTTTGCGCAAAAGGAAACGGAGTAATCGGTCATTACACACCGTGTAAGGTGAGAATTATATGCGGGACAGATACCAGGAATCTATCTGAAGACTAGCCGAAGACGATGTCGGGGGGGTGGGGGGTCACAGCCCCCGGTGGCCCGGACCCAAACCAAGACTCCAGATATTATTTTAATAACCACGAAGACCTTACCTCTGGCCGGTAACAATTCCGCAGAAAATGCTGTCCAAGAGGACTCCGCCTCCACTAATAAAATTTACTGCAAATTTATTGTGACATCTTGTGTGTAAAATTTATCCCATCATATTTATCGCATTCTGGTAAATTTTCCGAATTAGTATGCAACACATTCATGTAAAAATTTCCCCCCTGGATAACCAGGGGCATTGTGACAGAGCGACGGGAGTTTACCTCCCCTCCTGAGGAAAGTCTTTGCAAGAGTCATCTGTCTTATTCTTAAGAGTCATCACTTATAAAAAAAAATAGAGTTTACGATCATTGCTGTCGTAACATGACATTTATTTACCTTGTTTGTTTGTTGAGCTATATCCACTGTTATCTGCAGGGACCTGTACTGGCCTGTACTGGTATGTATTGACCTGTGGTGACTCTTAGTGGACACTGTACTCATCTTATTCATCGTCTCTTTGAAGAGGCTGAGCTTCAGCGTACCTGGAGAGACCTGGAGAGAATTCCAGGGGTCAACGCCCCTGCGGCCCGGTCTGTGACACATTGATTGCAGAATTTAGCTATGTTTGGTGTGTTGGATCCACCTCCTGTGCAATTTAAGGGAGTTGAGCTTTAGTAAACACCTTGTGTAGTGAGCAACGACCTTGTGTTCACTGATACATACCAAGTGCAGGTGTGTGGGAAGCGTTGATTTTCCATGTATTTGAACAATGTACCATTTATCTCAGTTCCGTTTCAGGTCTTCGGCATCCCTCAGCTATGTAACTGCTCGGATAAACGAGAACCTTGACGAACGATAACAGTTGCGACATAGGCTAAGAGTACCTGAAAGTGGCTGAGAGTGCATGAGAGTGAGAGTCTTGGTAGCATGGCTTCTCTTTCGAGTGCCTGGCCATCGCACTAGAGGGCCTCATCAAAGCTGCTGTTGCGGTGGAAATTTTTATACTAAAAGTCTATCAGCTGTACAAAGGCCGTTTAAGGCTGCAATTTGCCTGAACATAAATAACAGGAAAACTCTGAAGCAAACTCCCAGCATGTACAATCAAATACACACAATATTTACAATTACAATCGTGCGCGTTAGCTAACATTCATCCGACAAATAAAAAGTTTTATCTCTGAACACGAAGAGCTTAAAAGCTGACACACAAAACACTGCCTTTTAAGCACACACACACACACACACACACACACACACACACACATGGCAAGGCTTATCTCCAGCACAATCGTAAAGCTTAACAGTATCTTAGGCCAATCATAAATCTCGACACTTATCAGAGAGCAAATGACCCAGACAAGGATTTATCTATTAACTCGGCAGCTAATGAGGTGTTAAGATGTAGTTGATAGGACTCGAGTTATCATGGACGGCTACTATCACAAGAGGCGGAATGTATTAGTATTATTATTATTAGTTAATATTATGATTATTTTATTATTGTAATTATTATTATTGTAAATATTGCTATTGTAATTATTATAGTTAACATTATGATTATTACTATTATTATTATTATGATTATTATTATTATTATTAATAGTAGTAGTAGTAGTAGTAGTGGTAGTAGTAGCAGCAGTAGTAGTAGTAGCAGCAGTAGTAGTAGTGGTAGTAGTAGCAGCAGTAGTAGTAGTAGCAGCAGCAGTAGTAGTAGCAGTAGTAGGAGCAGTAATAGTAGTGGTAGTAGTAGTAGTAGTAGCAGCAGCAGCAGTAGTAGTAGCAGCAGTAGTAGTAGTAGCAGCAGCAGTAGTAGCAGAATCAGCAGTAGTAGTAGTAGTAGTAGTAAGCAGCAGTAGTAGTAGCAGCAGCAGTAGTAGGAGCAGTAATAGTAGTGGTAGTAGTAGTAGTAGTAGCAGCAGTAGTAGTAGTGGTAGTAGTAGCAGCAGTAGTAGTAGTAGCAGCAGCAGTAGTAGTAACAGTAGTAGGAGCAGAATAGAGTGGCAGTAGTAGTAGCAGCAGCAGGCTAGCAGAGTAGTAGCAGCAGTAGTAGCAGCAGTTGCAGTAGAGAGTAGTAGCAGCAGAGTAGTAGTGGTAGTAGTAGCAGCAGTAGTAGTAGAGCAGCAGCAGTAGTAGTCAGCAGTAGCAGCAGCAGTAGTAGTAGCAGCAGTAGTAGTGAGTAGCAGCAGCAGTAGTAGCAGAACGAGCAGTAGTAGTAGCAGCAGTAGTAAGCAGTAGTAGCAGCAGTAGTAGTAGTAGCAGCAGTAGTAGTAGCAGAACAGCAGTAGTAGTAGTAGTAGTAGCAGTAGCAGTAGTAGTAGTAGCAGCAGTAGTAGTAGTAGCAGAGTAGTGCAGAGCAGTAGTAGA
>WNWK01000397.1:52500-95000 GCA_009830355.1 Cherax destructor
GTAATGATGGGTCCTCGGAGCGCAGCGCCTCATCACCCAACCATTCTTACTAATGGCTTCAATATTCACCTGATTACCTCTAAGCGCTAGCAATAAGTATGCGAGTATAACCAATAGTTCTTAAGGTTTGACGCAGACCATGGAAGAGTGTGGCTAGTAGGAGAGGGGAAGAACATGGAAAAGGTACAGAGCGAGGAAAGATGGATAATTGAGGGCGAACGGGAAGAGTAAGAGAAATGGGGGATGTGAGAGATGGGGAGAGTGTGAGAAACATGGGGGAGAGGTTGAGACGAATCTCAAAACATCCAACTCAAATGTTTTAATCCCTTTAGCATCCATATCCTCCGTCTCATCGTCACCAGCATCCATCTGTCATGCCATAACTTCTCAAGCATTTATCTCCTACGTCTCCGTATCTCTCCCCTCTCATCTCTCAAGCACTACTAGCACCTGACGCTACATCCACAGCCTCGTCGTCTTATCCCCGAGCTGTGATGGTCCCCAACCCGACTCCTGAAAGATATCGTCTCTCTGGAAGCCATTTGCAAAGCCAGGTTAGTTTCTTTTTATAACGGCTTTTGACTGCCACGATCTAAAGTCATAAACTACGTACTCTCACGTAATCTCTAACATAGGGTAAGGTATAAAAGTTAACTCAGCGTACATGAAAAAGATTCCTCACTATGTGTAGCGTCGACGCTCGCTTCATCAGTGAATAAATTGTAACTTAGTTTATTCATCCAGTGTGACGTAGAAAATCGCTGGTGCTAAACCGGCGCCTTGTTACGGAAGTTTACTAGAAACATGAAATTCTGGTTCCATTCAAAGTGACGCATCCAAAGGTGTGTGTTTACTCACCTAATTGTACGCTCACCTAATTGTGGTTGCAGGGGTCGAGTCATAGCTCCTGGCCCCACCTCTTCAATGGTCGTCACTAGGTTTACTCTCTCCCTGCTCCCTGAGCTTTATCGTATCTCTTCTTAAAGCTATGTATGGATCCTGCTTCCACTACACCACTCTCCAGATTATTCCACCTCCCGACAACTCTTTGCGTGCGTGTGTGTGTGTGTGTTACGGGTATACCCTTGACCAACATTTTATATTGTGTGTATTTTTATCATAATGGTATATTGGAGATATTTCCGTTATTAGCTAAAACGAAAATGTCTTACTTTATACTATTATTTGATTTAGCTATGTTGTAGGTAGGATGTTACATTTTACTGTGGTGTTCATGTAGTGTGAGACCACTAGTCATACTGCCGGGTACCTGTTTAGGTAGTGGCCGGTCTCCCCTCCCTCAGTCACGTGACCTACATGACGTCGTTTCATCAAACATTGACGATCGTCAGTAGGTTCACACATCCACTCCTGACCAGGAGTAGGTTCACTGACTTTCACAAGAGTAGTCATACGCTCTTTGGAGTAGGCTTGGGAAGTTATTCCACCTTTAAGAGGGTTTGTTAAGTCCCTAGTATGGTTTGAAAATTGTCTATTCATCCACGACTTAGGGTGATAGCTTGTATTAGCCGAGCTTTGGTCAGTATTCTGAATTATTGTCTCAAGAAAATGTATTTGATGTTTCAATTGATATTTTATACTTCTCTGCCTTTATTGAGGCAAAAGTCTCAGTTATTGTATTGGGAAACGTTAGTGTAAAATATTATTTGTATAAAACTCATGTCATTGAGTATGATTATTGTACAGAAACAAGTAAAGTCATAGGTCGACTGTTTTAGAATAAAGTTTATCATGATGTATTATACTGCAATAGAGATAACTTTATACCATACACTGAATAATTATATGAATTCTTTTATATTAAATTTCTCAAATTTTACTTGCTTGGGTCAATCTCCTAAAAATTACCCTAATACTATAATGATTTTCTCTAACGATGAAACAATCAAAGCTTAATTAAATAACTTGTTACGACGGGGCAAAACAGGCTAATAAATGAGGCCCTGATCGTAATAGAGTGTGTGTGTGTGTGCGTGCGTGTGTGTGTGTGTGTGTTTGTGTGTGTGTGTGCGTGCGTGTGTGTGTGTGCGCGTGTGTGTCTTAGGGATAACAGTATTCTCGCCTGGTGGTGAACCAGTGACATGCAGACTTAATAACTATCGTGTAGCCATAGTCTTTAAGCCCCATTAACCAACCATTTATACATGTCGACATGTTAACCACGAGGTAATAAGGCGACAGCCACGACCGTACGTATCTACAGCCACGCTCCTGGTCCGCCCTGCAAGCACAGATACGCGCTCTTTAACGTAAAAACATACGCCTTATTTTTAGGTGGACTCCACGCCCTCTTTGGTAAGGCTGGTGCATTCCTGTGTCTTCTCTACAAACAGGTTGGTCCACTCTTCCCCCTCACCACCGCCACCCCTTGGTTGATGCTACTGTCCTTCTCTCAGACGTACGTACACGCGAGCGCCCGCCCGCCCGCCCGCAAACACGAAAGAACGAATCCCCCGCATGCATCCACGCCCGCACCACCATCCACTAGAAGAGATGAAATCCAGGATTCATAGTGGGGAGAGTATGTTGCTATTTACTGAACAGTATAATTATTTTTTATGTGTACACACACACACACACACACACACAGTGTACGTCAGGCCCATACTAGAATATGCAGCACCAGTCTGGAACCCACACCTGGTCAAGCACGTAAGGAAACTGGAGAAAGTGCAAAGGTTTGCGACAAGGTTAGTTCCACAACTCAGGGGTCTGTCTTATGAAGAAAGATTGAGGGAAATAGGACTAACAACACTGGAGGAAAGAAGGGTCAGAGGAGACATGATAACGACATACAAAATACTGCGGGGAATTGACAAGGTAGATAGTGACAGGATGTTTCAGAGAGGGAACACAGAAACAAGGGGACACAACTGGAAGCTGAAGACTCAGATGAGTCAAAGGGATGTCAGGAAACATTTCTTCAGCCACAGAGTAGTCAGGAAGTGGAATGGACTAGAGGAAGATTTAGTGGAGGCAGGAACCATACATAGTTTTAAGACAAGGTATGATAAAACTCATGGAGCAGGGAGAGCAGAGACCCAGTAGCAGACAGCGAAGAGGCGGGGCCAGGAGCTGAGTCTCGACCCCTGCAACCACAATTAGGTGAGTACAATTAGGTGAGTACACACACACACACACAGACGAGGTATGATAAAGCTCATGGAGCAGGGAGAGAGAGAGGACCTAATAACGATCAGTGAAGAGGCGGGGCCAGGAGCTGAGTCTCGACCCCTACAACCACACTTAGGTGAATTCACTAAACTTACAATGATCATTCAGAGCAAGTAGTGGTGGGGGTGTTGAGACACTATTGACAGCTTTTGAGACACTATTGACAGCTTTTGAGACACAAAGTGTTGAATGATCCTCATAAGGAAAGATGTATTTTTAGTGCAATTTAATATTTGACATTTAAATTTCTCTCTCAAGATAATTCTTGTACATTTAAGTCCACTAAGAATTTGCTACGTATCTTTATCTAGAATTCCGTCTAATGTGATTATTGCAAAACAAGAAATGTAATTCGATACAGAGTGGTGCTGAAATATTAAATAAGTAGTGAATTGTGTACGACAAGTCTACGGGAATTCATACCCATAGTTGGTATGTGATGGCAGTGTGTGTAGGAGTTTATGGATTATATGGGTAGGTAAGGAAGAAGGCAGGTGAGGGAAGAGGAAGAGGAGGTGAGGGCAGAGAAAGAGGAGGTGAGGGCAGAGGAAGAGGAGGTGAGGGCAGAGGAAGAGGAGGTGAGGGCAGAGGAAGAGGAGGAGGTGAGGGCAGAGGAAGAGGAGGTGAGGGCAGAGGAAGAGGAGGAGGTGAGGGCAGAGGAAGAGGAGGTGAGGGCAGAGGAAGAGGAGGTGAGGGCAGAGGAAGAGGAGGAGGTGAGGGCAGAGGAAGAGGAGGAGGTGAGGGCAGAGGAAGAGGAGGTGAGGGCAGAGGAAGAGGAGGAGGTGAGGGCAGAGGAAGAGGAGGTGAGGGCAGAGGAAGAGGAGGTGAGGGCAGAGGAAGAGGAGGAGGTGAGGGCAGAGGAAGAGGAGGTGAGGGCAGTGGAAGAGGAGGTGAGGGCAGAGGAAGAGGAGGTGAGGGCAGAGGAAGAGGAGGTGAGGGCAGAGGAAGAGGAGGAGGTGAGGGCAGAGGAAGAGGAGGTGAGGGCAGAGGAAGAGGAGGTGAGGACAGAGGAGAGAGGAGGTGAGGGCAGAGGAGAGAGGAGGTGGAGGGCAGAGGAAGAGGAGGAGGTGAGGGCAGAGGAAGAGGAGGAGGTGAGGGCAGAGGAAGAGGAGGAGGGAGAGAGGGGCAGAGGAAGAGGAGGAGGAGAGGGCAGAGGAAGAGGAGGAGAGGGCAGAGGAAGAGGAGGAGGAGAGGGCAGAGGAAGAGGAGGAGGTGAGAGCAGAGGAAGAGGAGGAGGAGAGGGCAGAGGAAGAGGAGGAGGAGGAGGTGAGGGCAGAGGAAGAGGAGGAGGAGGTGAGGGCAGAGGAAGAGGAGGAGGAGGGCAGAGGAAGAGGAGGAGGAGGAGGGAGGGCAGAGGAAGAGGAGGAGGAGAGGAGAGGAGAGGAGGAGGAGGAGGTGAGGGCAGAGGAAGAGGAGGAGGAGGGGGGCAGAGGAAGAGGAGGGGTGAGGGCAGAGGAAGAGGAGGAGGAGGTGAGAGCAGAGGAAGAGGAGGAGGAGGTGAGGGAGAGGGAGAGGAGGAGGAGAGGGCAGAGGAAGAGGAGGAGGAGGAGGTGAGGGCAGAGGAAGAAGATGAGGAGGTGAGGGCAGAGGAAGAGGAGGAGGAGGTGAGGGCAGAGGAAGAGGAGGAGGAGAGGGAGAGGGAGAGGGAGGAGGAGGTAGGAGAGGAAGAGGAGGAGAGGTGAGGAGAGGAGAGGAGGAGGAGAGGCAGAGGAAGAGGAGGAGGAGGTGAGGGAGAGGGAGAGAGGAGGAGAGGGCAGAGGAAGAGGAGGAGGAGGTGAGGCAGAGGAAGAAGATGAGGAGAAGGGAGAGGAGAGGAGGAGGAGTGAGCAGAAGAAGGAGAGGGAAGGAGGTGGAGGAGAGGGAAAAGAGGAGGAGAGTTAGGCAAAAGAGCAGGAATGTTTCAGAGAAAAGGGTAAGGAGGGGAAGAGGAGAAGAAAGAAATGAGGAAAAAATGAAGGGAGGAGAGGGAACAAGCCTGGTGTCTTCAGTCCTGGTGTCTTCAAGACTGGTGTCTTCAAGACTGGTGTCTTCAAGACTGGTGTCTTCAAGACTGGTGTCTTCAAGGCTGATGTCTTCAAGACTGGTGACTTTAAGACCGATGTCTTCAAGGCTGGTGTCTTCAAGACTGGTGTCTTTAAGACTGGTGTCTTTAAGACCGGTGCCTTCAAGCCTGGTGTCTTCAAGGCTGATGTCTTCAAGACTGGTGTCTTCAAGACTGATGTCTTCATGTCTTCAAGGCTGGTATCTTCAAGACTGGTGTCTTCAAGACTGATGTCTTCAAGACTGATGTCTTCAAGACTGATGTCTTCAAGACTGATGTCTTCAAGACTGATGTCTTCAAGACTGATGTCTTCAAGACTGATGTCTTCAAGACTGATGTCTTCAAGACTGGTGTCTTCAAGACTGGTGTCTTCAAGACTGGTGTCTTCAAGACTGGTGTCTTCAAGACTGGTGTCTTCAAGGCTGGTGTCTTCAAGGCTGGTGTCTTCAAGGCTGGTGTCTTCAAGACTGATGTCTTCAAGACTGATGTCTTCAAGACTGATGTCTTCAAGACTGATGTCTTCAAGGCTGATGTCTTCAAGACTGATGTCTTCAAGACTGGTGTCTTCAAGACTGATGTCTTCAAGACTGGTGTCTTCAAGACTGGTGTCTTCAAGGCTGGTGTCTTCAAGACTGATGGTATCCAGACACCTACACCTTAAACCCTCACATTATCTTATTAACTCTGCCATCACCTATTCTTTACACTTGCCATCGTTGGTGACTTATCCACCCTATGGTCTGCAGGACCCGAAATCTCTAGTCTTTCCCAAACAGAAACGTCTCTTACGGCTGGCTGTGGGTTAGCACTGTGTTTACGTTATGGGCGAGGCTCCACTAGGCAGTATTGAGTGACAAAGTGTTCATCTGAGTTGCTGCATACAATTACTGCGTCCCTGTAGCGACGCTCACAACCGTGACCGCTGCTTATACCAGCCTCGATGTATCCCTCGCTACAGCACGAAACGTGTTGACCACCTGCCCAGGGAGATCGTGAAACATTTTGCTCGTCTTAGGGTGGCTCAGAAGGTGAATGAAATAATAAATTTTTATTCTGCCTTCTATTTCTTTTTTGAACCGCCTATCACTTTTCGCTTTCTTTCCTCTACGTTCTCTTTTGCATTATAACATCCATCTTCACGTAGCCCCTTCTCCACTCTCTGTATTTCACCATGGTACAGTAGGTGTGTTTAACATGCATTAAGGTGGTATGTAAAGTTCACGCACTCTAACTCGAGGCCAGCCACTGGAACTTGTACATAATCACTGATTCAGTCATAACGCAAATGAATCAACAGAAAAACAAAATGATGATTCAAGCTTTCATCTCAGCTTCAAGATAACATCTGATTCATTGTTTCCCTGACGGAAGTGATAACATTCTGATTCAGACGAAGTTGTTAATTTGTTGACAACTGTAATCAGTTGCGTAGCCCCTTATGAAGCGACGAGTGCTGCACCTACTCGACCTGCACTTTAAACCAGACATAAGACATATATTTACTGAACGCGCTAAATTCTGGTAGGTAACATTCAGCTCAGCGACTGACGGAATCTCAAATCTCCACTAATAGCGATACAGACACGTTACATATTATGTTACAGCTTCAATGGGAGGTAAGTACTGCCGTTGTCAAGCAAACGCTAAAATGGGAAACCTGTTACACCTATTGCGCTAACAGAGGATTGCTTTGTTTTTTCGTGACTCTGATGTGTTTTTCCCTTAGAATACCTGTTCTAGGAGCGGGATCCCGGGGTGATCATCCCTGGAACCAACGTCAGATGTAAACAGACTACATAGTAAACAAAGACTTTGCATTTTATTCTCTGAGATCTTCAGCAGTACTGCGGTCAAAATATACATAGTCTCTCTCGGTCTGTCTTTACACTGTTTCTCTCATCATGTGGGTTTTTCTCAGTTCGTTGACAAGTCTCCACTACACTTCGATGTTGCTTCAAATGTAATTGATATGTAACATACATCTTGGGTCTGTGTTCTCAGGCAGCATAATTGTGTCGTGCCGTTATGAGAAATTAAAAAAAAAAAAAAGGATACTGTTATCCTAATTTTTTTGATCAATTCACTCCCTGAACTGCATTTCAAGAATAAAATTGCCTTAAATCTCGATATTTCAAATTAAGTGTAAAGCTTTGCCTTTTTCATAGCAATTTTTTTCTTAAGAATTTTTCAGACTGTCTGGCGACACAAAAAAAGCAAGAGCAGTAAAAAGTAGCCATCAGATGTCTGAATACGATAATAAATAGCGATTATTAAATACTGTACATAAGCGTACATACAAAACTCCATAAACACATTTATTATTGCCTCTGAAGAATTACCGGACGTTTAGCTTCGTATCCATAGCAGTCGTGCGTAATTACGCATGCGTAACAATGTGAAACTTGAGTCTTGGATCAACAGTCACTCTCTGAGGTCCTGTTAAGGGTTGGGGAAGGTAGAGTTGGGGAGTATCTGGGAAAGGAGTGGGTTGAGGGTGAAGAAGTGGGTGGGGAAGAGAGGTGTTTGGTAGAAGATGGGATGAGGACAAGAGGTGCTTGGTAGAAGATGGGATGAGGAGCAGAGGCGGCTGATACGGAGAGTGGGGAATGGGGGGAGGAAGTAGGTTGAGCTAGGAAAGTTGAGGATGGACGAAGGGAAGTTAGTAGAAGAATTAGAATTAGGAGAGAAGGGGATGATGAAAAGTATAGGGAGAGATGGTGAGGTTGAGTACTAGATGCCTCACATAGTTACGACCTCTAACCTCAACCTCTCCACATCACACCCTTCACATCTCCACTCTCTTATCCCATCTTCCTCAAATCTCTCATCCCAACACTCCCCACCCGACCCTTAGCTCACCCCAGCTTCCCCAACACTCCCCTACTCCAGCCCCGTCTCCCCAACGCTCTCATCCTCCCTTCTTAGCACATTCCTTTACGTATTCTCCCAGACGCCATCCATTTGCATTATCCAAATGGCTTGCTTATGGATTACGGGTATGACTTACGGAGCTCGCACGCGGCCACTCAATAAGTGTACATCACAGCACGATACGATAGCCCTGGGAGCCGTGCGGGCCTCGCTGGGACGTACGGACGGACAGGGGGAAAAAAGGGACGGGTTATATATATATATATATATATATATATATATATATATATATATATATATATATATATAAACAGAGGAGAAGAATGGGAAAGAGGACCGTGGGAAAGGATGGAAGAAAGTTAGATGGAAAGGAAGGAGAGAAGAAAATAGAGAAATAGGAAAGGGAAGTATGGCAAACCTGCCAGTTCCTCCGAGTATCTTGTATATCAGGAGCATGTCTCCTCTGTAGAGTTCTCCCACAGTTCACTGTCCTTCCCAATTTTTCACATATCATCAAGTGCCACATTTCCACTTCTGATACATCAATTTCATTATTTATTTTGAATCTTCCAATTATATTTACATTTAATTTTACAAACGACTTATTATTATTCATTTGATGATGATGATGATGATGACTATTATTGTATATTAATATTATTATCAATATTATTAGTTGAAAATAAGCTCTATACCAGTATTAGTTATCCTGATATTCTTTTTCTGATTAGTCCATCTTAATAATATTTTCACGAGAAAGCGCTAAAGAAGTATGGGCCAAATAGCGTCTGGAGGGGGAATGGGATGGTTATCAGGCCTGATCCACGGAAGGTGTTGGGTACCTCCTATTCCTTGGATCAGGAGCCCTTCACCAGCCATAGACATTTGCTTCATGAAGTGAAATGTGTGTACTCACCTAGTTGTGGTTGCAGGGGTCGATTCATAGCTCCTGGCCCCGCCTCTTCACTGATTGCTACTAGGTCATCTCTCTCCCTGCTCCATGAGCTTTATCAAACCTCGTCTTAAAACTATGTATGGTTCCTGCCTCCACTACGTCACTTTCTAGGCTATTCCACTTCCTGAAAACTCTATGACTGAAGAAATACTTCCTAACATCCCTTTGACTCATAGGAGTCTTCAACTTCCAACTGTGACCCCTTGTTTCTGTGTCCCCTCTCTGGAACATCTTGTCTCTGTCCACCTTATCTATTCCTCGCAGTATTTTATATGTCGTCTAGTGTCGTCAGGCCGATTTCCCTTAACCTTTCTTCGTAGGACAATCCCCTTAGCTCTGGGACTAGTCTTGTTGCAAACCTCTGCACTTTCTCTAATTTCCTGACGTGCTTGACCAGGTGTGGGTTCCAAACTGGTGCTGCATGTGTGTGTGTGTGTGTGTGTGTGTACTAACCTATATGTGCTTGCCAATTTGTACCTACCCATATCTATTTATCTATATGTACTTACCTATCTGGACTTCCTAACCTTGTGGGCCCAATTATTCCTACTCTTAAAACTATGAATGGAGCCTCCATTACTTCGCTTCTTAACCACCCTGATGCTAAAGAAATACTTTCTGACATTCTTATGACTCAACCATGTCTTCAACCTCCTACTGTGTCCTTGTGTACGTGTTTCCTGCCTCTTAAACAGTCTGTCCCTGTCTGTCCCATCATTTCTCCTGAGCATACGTCGCTATGTCTCCCTTGCTTCTTCAGTCCTTCGATGTCGTCAGGTTCTTGTTGTGTATGTGTATGTGTGTTAGTTACCATTTTGTCCTAGGCACATGTCGATTAGACACTAGGCCTGTTGTATGTGTATGTGTGTGTGTGTGTGTGTGTGTGTGTGTGTGTTTTCATTACTTTTGATTATTTATTTCCCTAACAGAAACTCATTCCAGTTTGTATTTCTGATCTTTCTCTAATTCTGGATAAGTCAGGGAAGGGTTCCATGCTGGTTCTCAATGCTCAGTATCTGACTTACATCATACGCCGTAAGCTATGCTTACTCTTTTGCATTTTCTTATCAGAGATTTACAGGTATATTGGTGTTTTGTTCGCCAGGAAAATATCTCTTAACACAGCTCTACAGATGATCCGATAAATGGTTATGCATCGCTGGCCTTTCTGATTTTCATAACCTTGTTCATGGTATTTAGATTCAGGGCTAGTCTGACCGGTCCTGGAGCCTCTACAGGTCCTCTTGTATCCCTTTCCTGTCTTCTCCGGTATTTATTCTCCTCATTAACGTTTCATCATCTGCAACCACAGACACACAGGACTATCTCGTCCGGCATGTCATTCACGTAAATCAGAAACAGAACCGGTCCCCAGACGGGTCCCTGTGGGACGCCACTGTTCACGTTGGTCCGTCCAGATACATCTTCCTGGACCTTACTATCTCCCTTCTTTACTTCAGGTTTTCATTAATTTAGCGATGCAACTTTCTTGTTATCTCTGTTTCAGTTTTTTTTTGATTAGTCTTGTACAGGGTTGGGTTGAAAGACTTCTTACAGCCCAAAAATGCACAGGACGCCCTCCTTCACGCTCTACTCAATCTCTGTTACCCTGTTATACAGGGCAACATAATCAGGAGAGAAACGTTATGACGACGTTTCGGTCCATCCTGCACCAATGTCAAGCCACCTGGTGACCAGCCACGGTATTATGACTTGTGATTCTTCACCGTTTTCTGTTTGTGCTTCAAAAAAAATAGTTTTTTTTTTTATTCATTATTGCATTTTAGTCAATATAGGTTAAACTTATTGCTTTGCCTCTTCTCTCATGCATTCTCGTTTCTGGCTCATCTATTCGGTTCTTGGCTTCCTTCTCTGATATTTTTTTTTTATTTTTATCCATAATTTTGCGCTTTTAGTCATTCCTTTTCATCGTTATGGCTGAACAAAGTACAAAGTACTATGTCTTTTCCACTTCATCTGGTGGGTATCAACGCACTGCAACTCATCCACTATCCTACCAGCTCCATTTTCCACATTCCTTTTCCACTTAGCAGCAAGCAGAAGGTCTATGCAGATTAGCTTCTATCCCCTCCTCCTCCTCCTCCTAAGCGCATTTCCACGTATATTTCCACCAACTCTCCGTAGTCAAGGATGGCATAAGAACTTACACTCAGCGAGGGGTCATTCACTCTCTCACTCTAGTGTACTAGCATTGTAAGCATCTTACCACCTAGTCCCCCATGTAGTTTCCATGTCTCTCAGTCTATTTCATTGGGACTGAAATCTTCCATGATCACTGGTTTTGTTTTAGCCGTATGAGCGCTGGCTACTACTGCTGCTGCTGCTGCCTCTGTGGTGATTATCATGGCATCGTCTCTCGTTCAAGACTACTTTCTTTGTCTTGTACTGTGTGGGAGATCGTAGATTACTGTAACTACCACTGAGAGAGAGAGAGAGAGAGAGAGAGAGAGAGAGCACAAAACAGCTTTACAAAACACTACACGTACAACACATAATATGAACATCAGAGCCTTTTATTGTGTGTGGGGGAGATCATCTGGTGGCTCGTCTCCTGGGAACTTACTATGGAAGCAGGAAAAGAATTTAAGAAAGGAAGGGGGGGGGGGAGAAGGAGAATGAAGAGAATAAACAGATGCCATCATCGATTATTATGAAAGACGAGGATAAGGATTAGAAGCAAAGAGAATGGAACTGAATAAGGAGAAGGATAAAGAGAAGACAGGAGAGGAGCAAAAAAAAAGAAGGGCTGGGGCACGAAATTCTCGCATTCGAGGTCTTCAGTTAAGTACATAGTCAATCTCTGGGTGTCATTTCTGGCTTCACTTGCGCAGCTGACCAGAGTTAATCATAGTTTTCTGTTTGGATACGCATTCAAGCATCATGCACGCGTAGAGGACTAAATATACTGAATATATCTTGGACATTACACGACTCTGCTGACACCTTTCCAACACACACACACACACACACACACACACACACAAGAGGTACGATAAAGCTCCTGGAGCAGGGAGAGAGTGGACCTAGTAACGGCCAGCTAATAGGCGGGACCAGAAGCTACGAATCGACCCCTGCAGCCACAAATAGGCGAGTACACACACACACAACTTCGAACATGACCTTCACTCACCAATACATAAACACACAAATAAATATGCAGGTTTGTGTTAATAAACAGCTCAATTCCTTCCATACTCTCCCGCTCTCCCCCGGGCAGCAAGCCTCAGTGTTTGCTTTGTAAATAACGACATTAAAACAATAAATCATGATAAAGACACCCTTTGGTAATGAGAGTTTGAAGATAAATGTTTGGTATCGTCTTATTACGTGTAATGAGGAGGTATGGTGCAGGTATGGTGCAGGTAATGACTGTGTGGGAAAGTGGCAGGAGGGAGAGTGAATGGGGAAATGGTGGACGAGACCTCTATCATGATCGTTCATCATCATCACCTGTTGCAAAATGCATCATTTATCATTTCACGGGAGAATGTTGGTCGGCCTTCTGTGTGTGTGTGTGTGTGTGTGTGTGTGTGGGGTGTACGTACGTACGCGCATGTAGTTATTGTGCTAGTTTTTACAATATATATATATATATATATATATATATATATATATATATATATATATATATATATATATATATATATATATATTTGAATACCTACGAAGGTATAATCATCTTAGACCCTACAAGGGTCTATGAATGTGATGTAAATCACTTAAGTTAACGCATACTTAACCAGTTATGGTCATCTTCTGAGAAGGACCAGTGTCAGAGAGCATTTGTCCTCTTTCCTGACGAATAAACCAACTCCCTAAGGCCCCTCTAAATCTTCTAACAGTTGATCTTACACACACACATATATCTGTCGTGTTTACAGGCAGAGCTTGCAATCTTGGCTCATAAAGCATGGACACTTTGACCAAAGCAGCTTAGAGTTAATTCACTGTTGCATTAACTCTTTAAAAATCAATTTGAACTACGAAATATTTCCCTTATAAATAACATAAAATTTAGTCTACCCTGTGAAAGACGAGGTAGGATTACTTTGAATAACTCTTAATTTTAGGAGAGCTAGATGAGGTGGGTGTTTACTTCGGTGCAGAGCAATGTTGTGTACTGTGGTAAGTCCTAATAAATATACCAATGAATAATATATATATATATATATATATATATATATATATAGTATATTTAATATATACTTTCAGAGGAGTTCGCCTTGATTGACAGACTTTGCTTGAAGGCACTAAAACCCACAGCATAACTACACCAACAGTTGTATACAACAAAGTGGCCTCCACCACCACTTTCCCCTGTTAATCAACATTACCTCGCGTCACCACCATCTCCCCTCACTATCATAAATTTAGTTAAACCATCCCCATTACTTTTTACAACTCATTACAACTTATTACATATTCTGACCACTTGCAACAACTTATATTATTTGATTTACGTCCTCGACTAACGTCACTACTTACGGCCGAGGTATGACCGGAGCGCCAGAGCCCAATCATCCTTACCTATAAAAAAACATAAATGTCTCTTAAGACGGACGTCGGACACTTTATACAATCTACGCCATCCATCCCCAGCAATGGTGGCACAGACTTACCTGCAATAATGACCCACTATTAGTTTAAATTACAAGTAATAAAAAGCACAAGGCAAAGACGTACAGTTGATAAGGCAGTCTTTGCACATGCAGTGTCCGGAGGAGAGAGAGAGAGAGAGAGAGAGAGAGAGAGAGAGAGAGAGAGAGAGAGAGAGAGAAACAGCTATTTTATTATCAAATGGCACATTCTTATAGCTAAACGCTAGTGTGAGATTAAAAACACCATTGTTTATGTTAATTGGTTCTCATGCAGTTAGGATGAATTACGTTTAAGAAGCCGATCTTCGTGTATGTCCATTAGAATATTTTATGCAAGCAGGGAGTGTTTTTGCTCGAGTTGAGATTCAGGTCATTCACAGCTCAAGCTGGCAACTACCTCAAGAGTTTTTATGTTGCTTTCAGTCTCCTGCTTGCAATGTTGTGGTTGGGCTGAGCCGATTCGTCTCCTGCTTGCAATGTTGTGGTTGGGCTGAGCCGATTCGTCTCATGCTTGCAATGTTGTGGTTGAACCGAGCAGATTAATCTTTAGTGATACACCAGCGGACGGCTTTTGAGGGTGTATGACTCTCACTATTTCTGTGACTGTGTACCTGAGTGCTCTAAAGTGTGACTGCTCTCTCAGTCTTCGCTTAAGTTTCGTGACTATTCTCTCGTATGGGCGCCTCCCACGCGTCGAAATGGTTTACCATATTTCGATTCTACTTTCCCGGTTAAAAAAAAAAAAATAGTAGTTACTCTTAAAAATAGGAATTAGTACTAACATAGACAAAATTGAGGTTCTTCCACACAAAAAAAAGGTTAGGTTCGGTAAGATTGGTCAAGAATCGGGTCATACGTTTCCCGATGTTCGTCCTGGTCAAATAACGACCATCCACTGCAGCCTTGGTCATCTTCCACTGGCTTACTAACCTGTCTCTTTTAAAATTAAGAAACTATGTAAGAAATCACAATAAAACGCGTGACTGCAAATATGAAAAAATACCACAGTGAAAATAGGAAATAAAACATGAGCGCTTTCATATGCTTAAACACATCTTCAGAGGAAAAGAAAACTATATGAAATTAAAATAATGGCCATCTGTAAAAAATTCACTATGTAAATATAGCATATAAAAGTAATTGAACACTACTTTCTCTTATCTTCAAGATTCCCGTGAGTTAAAGTGTTACATAGTTTCTAATATTCTTAAAATATTAAATATTTAAATATACATGTTGGGGGAAAAACAAGATTCATCAGAATAAAGTTCTACCCTGAGCGAAACATAGAACCCAATTAAAACTTGTTCTGGAAATTGTACCTTCATACCCAAACAAGTTGACATAACTTTACAGCCAAAGTTAATCAGAAGTTGTCATACTACTTAGGCTTAAAGGAATCAGATCTTATTTCCTGAAATGTTTGTGTTTCCTCTTATGGAAAACATAAGTAAAATCAAATTTCCAGTGTAAGAAAAGCGTAAGTTCTTTTTCCGTTGATGAAATACAATATTGTCTATGTCTTGGCCACGAGCAAACACCCGTGTTGAAAACTACGCATTACATTAGTCAATTGTCTCTAACAGTGGTAGTTTTCATCTCATTATTTTGTGTTAAGAGAAGCCTTGTAACCTGACCTCATGGTCATAATATTCCTATTACGTACTGAACGTTCCACAAGAAAAATTCTGACTTAAACTACGCGGTTTTCATGTAAGTAATACTTTACATACAGCTGTTTCGTTAGGTTTGATTAGGCTAGGCTAGAGTAGCCTAGGTTAGATTAGTCTGCACTCTTCTAGGTTAGGTGAGGTACCCCATGTGTCCGCTCGATCCTAACCTACCTCAGCAAAATAGCCACAAGAAAAATACTGCAGACATCTGAAGTCGTACAGTACAACACACTGCCCATGGCTCCTTCTCTTAGGTTAACGAGTGACATGACGAACATTAAGTAGAATAATATATGAACACGAGGATAATGCCCGTTACAGCTACATAAAGCTGCATTACCGCTATGGCGAGCGTTGATCCTTGTTCTAGAATAACCGAGGACAACACGTCTAGTGGCAAAATTAATCTTCCTCCAAGAGTCAATTTTCTTCGGGGAAGGACAGGCAGCCGCCCGCATCACCTGGCTCTTCATCACGGTAATCTGTGCTTATTTACACTACCAGTGACTCCTCCATCTCATAGTAATGCGCAAAATATCACCGAATTAAGCCAGATCCCCCAATTTGCAGGACCAAGTAACTTATTCTGAAAACAGTAATTGCTGTTCTTATCTACTCAACAGAGCCATTGCTGCCCGAAATACGTATGTTCCACGTGTTTTTTTTAACACTGAAAAGAATCAATTAGGATTTATCGGGGCCATCACGGAAGTAGCTCATAAAGTTGTTTGATTATTATCCGTGTGGAGTAATGGTAGCAATCCTTTCTGTTTTGATTAAGCTTTTCAGCACCTGCACAGCAACCTGCCCTTCGCTCAAGACAGCCAGGTTCACGCAAATCGACGTACGTGTATTTATACACGAATGAACTGCCGATAAAATTTATATATTTGTTATTCTCGGGGAAGGTTATGTTCGGTTAGGTAAACGAATATTAACCATTAATATTTCCGCATTTTTGCCGTCAGTAACGAAATTAAGAATGGCTTACATCTGGCGGATCTGGTGATATGCGAAAATTTCGTCCGTGTAATTTCACACGTATTTCAACAAATTCGCCCGTATGGAGTGGCTTTATTGATATATATATATATATATATATATATATATAGATGGCATATACAGTACACGAGGTGTGAGATACATGTCTAGTACATATTGTTACATCTTTGTCACTGATTATAATGCGAAAATCTCATCCAGCTCTTCCGAGCTGGTGCGCGTGCCCAGAATACAGCATGCATTACCCCTCTGAACAGCAGCGCTGAGTCGCTGGAACAGAAAACTAGCTGCCCTGGGATCCCTAGTTACCCTGTTGAGTCTTTTGCCCAGCTCCTTGAGGAACTTAGATGCACTCTTTCCCCATGAGCCAAGGGTCTCTGAGCCTATGGGAACAAACATATAATGATGGGCAAGTTCTCCATATTTTCTCGACTTCTGGGACTCCCTGAAGGTGGCAGCAGCCCCTCCTTCCTCCCTGGTGTACTGGAGATAGGTATCAGCCAAGGTAGATGCACATGTGTAGTCCCACACCACCTGCTTGCCGTCTGTCCAGGCTTGAAGGGTGATACCATCTGGACGCTTTTGGTTGCCATCAGATCTGCATAGTTGGGGTGGTTCCCTTACTGCTGGGCATCCGGCTGTTGTGAGGCTCCTCTTGATAATGTTATTAACCTCTTCATGTCTTGCAATCTTTCCCTCGGATTTACGACACACAGACCATGGTACCCGAATCGGTCTGCTGCTTCACTGCCACAAATACACCTGTGTTCGGCGAGAATAGGGGCGGCAAGTCGAAGGGCAACACCAATGCGGATGGTCTGTGGGTCGAGGCGTGTGCCAAGGCTGGAGTTGGGAACAGCCAAAAGAAAGTCCCCTGCATGAGGAGCTCTCACTGCAAGTAGGCGGGCTCTATCCTTCCCTGACACACTCTGAAGCATTGCTGAGGCTATATTCTCTACTATTGGGCCATCCCAGTGCGACTGTTTGTAGTTGTTGGGGGGAGCAGGCCTGGTTTCAGAGCCTGTTAGGTTATCCCAGATCCTGGCTCCATCAACGAACTTTTGGTCATGGATTCCAATCGTGTCCCTAAGATGTTCAGGGAGAATTGCTGCTACAAGCCCTCTGGATGCAATGCATGAAGACAGGAAAGCAGGTAGAGCAATCTGAGATGACTTGCGGACACCAATGCCTCCTAGTCTGACTGGGAGTGTAGCTTGGTCCCACTGCCCATCTTCTAGAGTAAGGTTAAGTACTTTAGTAAAGATCTGCCTCAGGATACTGTCATATTCGTGCAGTATAGGATTATCATATGAAGGAGCACATCTTAGGAAATATGTCAACCTGGGCAGACTCAAGCATTTTGTGAGGAGGTACAAGGCATCATGGGTGTCAAGATTGCCTATTCGTTGTTCCATTCTCCTCAATTCTTCCAGTTTCTTCCTGAGAATTGTGTCAATGGCATCTCTATATATATATGTGTGTGTGTGTGTGTGTGTGTGTGTGTATGTGTGTGTGTCATGCCGAATAAGTAAAATTTGTGTATGCAATAATTTGGCAAAACTCATTCTGAAATTAACAAATTAACGGAAAAAATATAATTAAATGAAATTTTAGGGATTTTTTTTAGATCATTCGCTATTCCATAAATTTTCAAAATTTCCTCTTTATGAACTCTGGGATGGAAATGCGCAGAGCTCTCAAAAACATGGATGAGAATACAGAAACTCTACCATGATGTGCAGAATAACAGTGTACTACATAAAACAGTTATTTGTTAGTTTTCTATATAGTATTTGGAATAATAATTCCTGTTTTCCCTTCATAAATAAAACATGTAAACAAGGCAATGGGTTATTTCGTTCAAAGTCAGCAATAAACTTTACTGATGGAGCTAGAGTATTTAATTCAATTAAGATATGACTTATATCTATATTCTTGGGCGTTAAGCAAATAACATCGTGCACATATCTCTCCTATTTAGACGTGTGACAGATAACGTGGCAAAGGTGTGTTAGACTGGTAAATAGTTGTGTATGTGTGTGTGTGTGAAAGAAAGAGGGAGGGAGAGAGAGAGAGACAGGGAGGGAAAGAGAGAGAGAGACTATACACACATTCTCTAATCTACACCAGAGGTGAGCCATGATTCACCAGCACCAACTCAAATTTCCCAGCTGCAAATCCGCCATGCAGGGAACCATCTATCACCCTGAGTCACTCTCTGCGAAACCCAAGGGCCCACAATCTATCACCAGAGTCGTTTTCATCTATCAGTAAGGAGAAGCGTCATCTATCAAAGACCGCGACGACCACTTGTGGTAAACTAACAAAGCTTTAATGTAATTCACTTGTCGCGACACAAGGACAACCATTTGTCTCCTGCCTACCATCTCCTGTTGTCATCCTCTACTCTATATGTTATACAAAGAAAGGGGCAAATTTGAGGCAAGTCTTGACGGCAAGAGGATGTCAAGTGGTACCCGTGAGTTTTTGTCAATTTCCTGAATCTTCTCAACTTCTCTTCCTCCCCAGATCTCATCCTTCTTTGCCTCTTCACCTCATCCTCTTCAACTTTACCCCACACCTCATCCTCGTCATCCTTTCCCTTTAATCTCAACATCAACCCTTGTTCTCTCTGGTAAAACAACGGTGGAGCATACAAACAGTATGTAAATAAGGCAGTACGGGTTTCGGCATTTTTTATTGTAAAGACGTTTCGCCCACCAGTTACTTGTCCAATAAAGTCTCAGGTGCACGAAATGTCTTCACAATAACCAGCAATGTGTTTTATTTACACTCCTTTCTCCCTCCAAAACCTCATTTTTGTTAGTGGGATTGGGTTTTAGAAGCAACTGCCTAGCATAGGCCAATAGGCCTGCTGCAGCCACGAAGTAGTTAATATACGAATGTCAGAAAGCAGATTTTATGTATGCTTATTTTATGTTGCTCCAGCAGAGACGAAAGCACCTTTCTTCTTCCATTCCTATGCCCAACCTTCCTCTGACCTCCTTTCTGTCCCATCAACAAGATTTTCCAAAATGGTCACCAAATACTACTACTACTACTACTACCACTACTACTACTACTAATAATAATAATAATAATAATAAACTTCAAACTGACAGCCTCAAGGACTGAACGGTCCTCACGGAACGAATTAAGCAAATTTACAATGGGTCAGGGTTGAGAGGCGGAGACGCTGACTGGACGTGTGATGAAGTGTTCTCTGAAGCTCTGTAGTGGCAGTGACTTCAGAAATGAAGATGGTTCCGAGGACTACTGGCTACAGTAGTCTCTGTTATCACTTGCCACTGGCACTTGAAACCTCTAAACAAACTGCATTTATCACGAAGAAGAAGACGAAGAGGAAGACGACGAAGACGAAGAAGAAGACGAAGAGGAAGACGAGGAAGATGAAGGAGAAGAACAATAACAACGGTTAAGAAGCAAAAGTGACGAAGACAAATAAAAAAAGATGACGAAATGGACGAGAGCACAACGAAACATACTAATTCGACGCCAAAGCAGAAAAATAACCGGACATTAAGAGAGCCACGGAAAGTAAAAGTTTCTTCAGGGAGTGCGAATCCAGCAGCCTGTCTCCCCTGACATACTTGTGGCCAGTGGCTCCGACTCCACCAGCTGGCCCTTGGGATGCAAACTGTTTCCCCAGACTAGAAAGAATCACCCGGAGGGGCACGAGCCACGCTGAAATTACTAAATGAACTGGAGGGAAAAAGGGTACCCGTCGAGTCCTTAATGGCCGACGCGAACAAAGTACCGAGTCGAACTGATGTATCCGTGCCTCGGATTGGC
Organism: Cherax destructor; assembly: GCA_009830355.1. Taxonomy (NCBI): domain Eukaryota; kingdom Metazoa; phylum Arthropoda; class Malacostraca; order Decapoda; family Parastacidae; genus Cherax; species Cherax destructor. Next base: position 72,670 of record WNWK01000397.1, read on the forward strand.
TCCCTCTTCCCCCCGCTCCTTCCTTCGACACCCCAGAGAGCCAATGAAAATTCATGAAACATTTCTCCTAATGGAAAAATATTATTCATGTGCCAGTAATGGAAAAATGTGATTCACATTCCGGCGGCGGCAACAGCTGACAACCTCAACTCATTTTGTCGTTTGCATATTTCTTGGTTTCTCAAAAAAAAAAAAAAAAACATTTTTTAAATTCCCTTGCCGGTGTGGTACACGTGGTACGATGTAACTTACTGTCCCGGTGCTTGTACCATTCATGCCACAACATGTGGTACCGAGTAACTTGCTGACAGTGTTCCGGTTGGTAACTTTCTACAGCAAGAGCAGCAGCGAGTGTCGACAACGTTCTCATTTTAACGTTGTCTGGGTACACCAAAATACCGAGCTGCCAGACGCGTTACTCTCGTTTATTTTAATTCTCTTATTTTAAAATAAACGTGTCGATATTGCATACTGTTAACAAAATAATTACTTCGCTTACTTCAGGTTCAGCACAGGTTTTTATAGGTTCGTGGAACCAAAAATAAAAATTAAAACATGTCAAACCGACGCTGGGTGATGCGTTAGAAAATGAACGATGGTAAATGACGATATGTATATATATATATATATATATATATATATATATATATATATATATATATATATATATATATATATATATATATATATATATATATATATATACACATTTATATATATTTATTTATATATTTATAGGGAAATTGATGAGGACGGAGGTGTGAGCAGGCAGACGGGTCTGGACCTCCCGCTCGGTCTGCAGGACCAAATGGATGTACATCCATCAGCCAGCCTGATTAAGTTCCTTCATCGAGCACTCCCTGAAAGAGCGACAATAAGTCTACCAATGGTGTAACTTTTAATGATGTACTGAGTTTGCCTGCCAGGAATATATTATGTCAACAGGACCAACCAGGTGTGGATGTAAAGGCGTCTGAGTGACCATTATTATTAATAGTAGTAGTAGTAATAGTAGTAGTGGTGGTAGTAGTAATATTAATAATAGTAGTAGTAGTAGCAGTATTGATAAAATTGGAAACCCGTAGGGTTCATACAACGCTTTGGGGAATGGAACGCAATCATATATAATGCAAGAAAGGGCGAAGCAGGACCAATGGGAAAATATTAAAAAATCAATGAATCAAAGTAGAATTTTGAAGGAACCAACTGGGAACAAAATTTACAAGAATTTATAAGCAACAAATACAAATTATTATATGTAGGAGGAGCATCTATAAGTATCTTAGATATACACGTAACGGTGTCAATATCTTATTACTTAGGATTCGGCGGATGCTTAGCCAATGAGAGTCATCCTCTGGTTAGGACCCGGGTGAGGGGATACTGTGCTCTTTCCAGACGATAAATACGCCACTTCCGTATAAAAATAACATCTGGAAAACCGAGAAAAATACAGTAGAGAGAAAGTGGAAGGGCGAGAAACGAAATGAATCCTTCAAATTAATACAGGAAGTGTCCTAACCCACAAGTTTACTAGAGATTTAAACAGGCCAGAAGCGAATAAGCTAAGGAGGCAAGAGCAATATTATGAAATATAGTCTGAAGCACAGTTATGAAACAGCATACCTGATGCACAGAAGCATGAAACAGCATACCTGATGCACAGAAACATGAAACAGCATACCTGATGCACAGAAACATGAAACAGCATACCTGATGCACAGAAACATGAAACAGCATACCTGATGCACAGAAGCATGAAACAGCATACCTGATGCACAGAAGCATGAAACAGCATACCTGATGCACAGAAACATGAAACAGCATACCTGATGCACAGAAGCATGAAACAGCATACCTGATGCACAGAAACATGAAACAGCATACCTGATGCACAGAAACATGAAACAGCATACCTGATGCACAGAAACATGAAACAGCATACCTGATGCACAGAAACATGAAACAGCATACCTGATGCACAGAAACATGAAACAGCATACCTGATGCACAGAAACATGAAACAGCATACCTGATGCACAGAAACATGAAACAGCATACCTGATGCACAGAAACATGAAACAGCATACCTGATGCACAGAAACACGAAACAGCATACCTGATGCACAGAAACACGAAACAGCATATCTGATGCACAGAAACATGAAACAGCATACCTGATGCACAGAAACATGAAACAGCATACCTGATGTACAGAAACATGAAACAGCATACCTGATGCACAGAAACATGAAACAGCATACCTGATGCACAGAAACATGAAACAGCATACCTGATGCACAGAAACATGAAACAGCATACCTGATGCACAGAAACACGAAACAGCATACCTGATGCACAGAAACACGAAACAGCATACCTGATGCACAGAAACACGAAACAGCATACCTGATGCACAGAAACATGAAACAGCATACCTGATGCACAGAAACATGAAACAGCATACCTGATGCACAGAAACATGAAACAGCATACCTGATGCACAGAAACATGAAACAGCATACCTGATGCACAGAAACATGAAACAGCATACCTGATGCACAGAAACACGAAACAGCATACCTGATGCACAGAAACACGAAACAGCATACCTGATGCACAGAAACATGAAACAGCATACCTGATGCACAGAAACATGAAACAGCATACCTGATGCACAGAAACATGAAACAGCATACCTGATGCACAGAAACATGAAACAGCATACCTGATGCACAGAAACATGAAACAGCATACATGATGCACAGAAACATGAAACAGCATACCTGATGCACAGAAACATGAAACAGCATACCTGATGCACAGAAACATGAAACAGCATACCTGATGCACAGAAACATGAAACAGCATACCTGATGCACAGAAACATGAAACAGCATACCTGATGCACAGAAACATGAAACAGCATACCTGATGCACAGAAACACGAAACAGCATATCTGATGCACAGAAACATGAAACAGCATACCTGATGCACAGAAACATGAAACAGCATACCTGATGCATAGAAACATGAAACAGCATACCTGATGCACAGAAACATGAAACAGCATACCTGATGCACAGAAACATGAAACAGCATACCTGATGCACAGAAACATGAAACAGCATACCTGATGCACAGAAACATGAAACAGCATACCTGATGCACAGAAACACGAAACAGCATACCTGATGCACAGAAACATGAAACAGCATACCTGATGCACAGAAACATGAAACAGCATACCTGATGCACAGAAACATGAAACAGCATACCTGATGCACAGAAACATGAAACATCATACCTGATGCACAGAAACATGAAACAGCATACCTGATGCACAGAAACATGAAACAGCATACCTGATGCACAGAAACACGAAACAGCATACCTGATGCACAGAAACATGAAACAGCATACCTGATGCACAGAAACATGAAACAGCATACCTGATGCACAGAAACATGAAACAGCATACCTGATGCACAGAAACATGAAACAGCATACCTGATGCACAGAAACATGAAACAGCATACCTGATGCACAGAAACATGAAACAGCATACCTGATGCACAGAAACATGAAACAGTATACCTGATGCACAGAAACATGAAACAGCATACCTGATGCACAAAACATGAAACAGCATACCTGATGCACAGAAACATGAAACAGCATGCCTGAAAACACAGCTACTACTAAAACTGACAAATATGTCGAGCGTAGAAAATATAACACTGCATTTCCGAATCAGTGGAAATTTTCAATATCTCAAATCTTAAACTCTTAAGCGATTTGCAATAGAAATTTGATTTAAATTAGTTAGACGAACGCTAAACAAACTCAGTGTGCTGAAAGCTGCTGAACGAAGTAAACAAGATGGTGTTTCGCTCAGAATCCTGAAATAATGTTCTGAACAAGATCCTGAAGGTATGAAGAGAATTGGATCCTGAACGTATGAATAGAACTGTATCCTGAAGAAGTATTCAGAACTGGATATAGTCTTTTAGCCAGGGTCGTGGCCAGTCTTTTAGCCAGGGTCGTGGTCAGTCTTTTAGCCAGGGTCGTCGCCAGTCTTTAGCTAGCATGGTCTTGAACCTGTGACCCTAAGCGACTCAGAACACCTGTAGGAGGGGTCAGTCACCGTGTGTGATAAAGATAGAGCCATTCTTAGCCCAGAGTGACCCCACTCACACACACAAGAGGATCAGCAGCTATACTAAAACGGAAAATGACGACAAGACTATTACCCCCTCCTCCCCTCACATTTCTATCAACACAAAGGTGACACAGGTCCGGGAAACTGTTAAAAAAAATTGTATACAAAAGTTACCTCAGAATTCCAACCATAAGACTCGGCGTTTTAAATATCAAGTTTAAGATGCCTCTTGACACTCGTAAAAAACGGCTTAACGTCTTATTCTTATTCTTTTTTTCTAGGAGAATCTGGAAGCCGTGAGTATGACATCAGAGAAACCAGAGGGGGAATATAAGGGTGAGAGATTTACGTGGCGATGGCTCCTGAGTTCGTATCCCCCGCGATCAAAATGCATAAATACCGCAGTAAAGATAGAATCTGTGACCGCCTGGGGAAGATGCTGCCATCTTACCCCTGTATCTCCCACACCAGCACCCGGGATGTGCCGAAAAATCTTTCCCACGCAAGCATGTCCGGGGTGAGTGTGGTGAGTACGTTTAGCCAAGTGCAACTAACATGCACACGAACGCACTAAAACAAACACGCAAAGGGCAGCAGGAGCAAGGGAAATTGTAGGAGCGTCAATCATAGGAGAGGATGAGGAGCCGAAGAGGAAACTGAGAAGTGGAAGGTTAGGTAGAAGACGGGAAGGATCGGCATCACCTTCAGAGGAGCAACAGCAGAAGTAAGTGAACTCTGGTGTTAGTCGAAACATTAAAAAAAAGAGCAGACACAAAGTGAACAAACGGGAGAACGAAAAAAAAACATAAAACAGCAGTAGCAATAACAGCAAAAAATGATATTAACCTTTGGGGGGAAAAAGGGTTAAAGGGGGAAAAAATAGCAGCTGAAGTAGAGACAGGATCATCAACCAGCAGCAGCTGAACCACCATCGGCAGCTCCATAAGAATGACCAGCCTCAGCAGCAGCAGCAGCAGCAGCAGCCACGCCAGCAGCAGGTGCTGTGGTGTGAGTGGGGAAGGGGGTACCCCCTTCCCCACTCACAGGTCTAGGAAGGAGCAGGTTCAACTCTCAGCTGGGACGAGTTTTTGCTTCACCAACAGCAGCAGCAGCATCGTCAAGGCAGAGTGTTGTCGCGGACATACCCAATAAAACCAAGCTCATATATGGTCAAACTCTCAAATGGCAAAATATATATACATAAAACTCTGTACACACTCTGTGTATCAGTTACGTCTATATCAATTGCCAGCGCAGGTTACCTCGTGGAAGGACGATAGCCGCTAGTAGTGATCGTAGTCTGGTTATATAACGTTATAAAACGTAGAGCAAGAACCGGTTTGTGGACACGAGCCGACGCCGCCCGTCTATGAGGCACGAGTATTATCTGGGAGAAACAAAGTGAATGGGTGGGATAGATAGATAGACGGACGAGGCCTCGTCGTGTAAATGCTCCTATTAAAGATTTTTCTAGATAGTCGTCACCAGGTGTATACCTGTCATTTTTTTAACATATAATTAAAATTTTGAAAGTACCGTATGCGGTTTGTAGGTGTTATATTCTCTACAAGTACCTGGGGGGAGACTCCCACAGTATGTGGGTGATCTATTCTGTATAGGATCTGCAGAGTGGGAACACCCACATTGTGCGGGCGTTCCATCCTCCTTAAGAATTACATGGTGGAAACACCAGCGGTGTTTTTTAGCCAGAATTAAAACAACAGAAAGATTCTGCTACATTATATTTTAGTTACATTAGTATATATATAATTCATATTAAGCGCTAAACCTATTTGGGTTATTCAGCGCAATACTTTGTGGAGGTTTGATCCTCCGTCTGCTGGGCGCGAGACAGACACGCTCTCTATTTGTACTCAACTATCCTAGTTACATTAGTGAGGATAAAATCTAGTACCGATTTTCCCTGTCGTATTGAGTCTCGTAATAATGTTGGTAGAATTACCGACAATATGTGCAACTAATGTGACGTTTTATTGTGGCAACGTTTTGCTTTCTAAGAGCTTCGTCAAGCCGTTACGGCTTGACGAAGCCAGGAGCTATGACACGACCCCTGCAACCATAATTAGGTGAGTACACACACACACACACACATACTTAAGTCTACATGTAATAAATTATAACACCTTTATAACACGCGTGGAAAAAAGCTGTATTTATCAATTTATCTATTTCTTTCACTGAGCAACAGTTGCTGATTATATTTTAGACTGGTTGTAGTTGAGCTGGTACTGACGTGGGTTCAAGACATTATGCACTTATGGATAAGCATTAAACCCCTAAGGTACCTTCAAAGAATGATCATCACACTTGAAATTTTTCAAAAGTGATATATATTTTTCTTTCATTCACGAAGCTCCTCCCACACTGTCCACTTTTTCAATGGTTACCATAGCAACATTTCAGAAAGGCGTGTTTATAGCGCCCCATCACACCCACTGAGGTTAATATGATGAGTGAGTATCGTGTCCCACGGACACTGATGCTCTCTAACGGCCAGATATAAAACTGATACAAGGGGCCCATGTGACGTCACTGGTACCCTCCCTCAACCTGACCTAACCAATAAACTTGCGGAGTCAATGGCACCTCGCTCCAGGAATTCCCACATGCACAATATACCAGCTGCTTTAATGGCCTCCAAATCTTATAATAATCTGATATAGGGAGTGTCTGCCTCAAAAGTTTTCCCTTTTTTTTTTTTTTTAAAGTCTAGTCGCCCACATCTTGTTGGGTAGTACTGTGGAGGGTACTGTGGAGGGTACTGTGGAGGGTACTGTGGAGTGGAGGGTACTGTGTGTGTATGTGTGTGTGTGTGTTAGTTACCATTGGTCAAAGGCACTTGTAGATAGACACTTGGCTTGTTTTTTGTGTGTGTGTGTGGTATTAAATATTACACGAAAATATCCATCAGACGACGACGACACCACCACCACCCACCACCACCACCACCACCACCACCACCACCACCACCCCACCACCACCACCACCACCACCACCACCACCATCGCTAAATTTTTAGTGATATAACCACAAGGTGACCTCAGCAAGTGACATTATCACCAACATCTTCCCGAGCGCCAGTGGTGAAACCTCTCACCACTCCATCCTGGGTTTAGCGCTTACTTCTGACTAATAATAATAATAACAATAATAATAATAACACTACAATCACAAACCAGTTTTATTGATGGTAGCTTTGGTTACCAGAGTTATCATCAACTCTTCATAATACAAGATTCACTCCCCTTACCCCGAATCTACATCCTCACGCCCCTTCACCCATCCACCCCACCACATCATTCCCACTTTCCCCCACCTCTACATCCTCCTCATCCTCACACCCTAGCCTGAAGCTATTACCCTCACTCTCTTACCTTCCAACCCCTTCCTCCCTAACACCACAACCTTAGAACCCCTTTACTCACCCCCACCCCTCTCTACCAAATCCCCACTAACCATACTCGACCTCACTAATTACTTTTCCCCCACTCTTCCCAACCCAGAGAAACCCCAACTCTCTCCCTGCAACCATCCTAACCGCACCCCATCATCCTTATTATTGCTCCCACCCCCATTCCCACCCCTTCCTCGTCATTCCCTCCTCTCACCCACCCCCACACCCCACCACTACAGAGCAAGGCGGGCAGCAAAATCCCATCTACGACATAATCACAAGTGACAGGCGACTCCTCCCGAGGGAAAAATTGTAGAGGGAGCGCCGAAAGGCATCCACAGAATTTAATTTACATTTTATATTGTACCTCAACCCAGCAAGGCCACGGGAGAGGGTGTGGGAGGTTTGTAGGGTGGTATGAGATGTGGGTGGGGGGGGTTGAGGGAGGCAGGAAGGAGTGATGAGGGAGGTGGTTGTGGTGGGGTAAGTTATTGGTGGTATGAATGAAGTGTTGGTTATTTGAGTGTAAGTTTGCGGTGGTGGGGACAGTACTCTGATAATGCGGGTGGTTTAAGTGTAGGGTTGTGGGTTGAATTAAGAAGCTGGTGAGAGGAAGAAGGTGTGGTATGAGGTGGACAGTGTGACGGAGAGTTATCCGGTGTTATTCTGGAATTTTACAACCATTCCTTTTTTTTTTTTGGGGGGGGATATCAATTTTACAGGCTAATAGCTGTTATCTTCCCTCTGCTTATTTGAAAGCCCAGCCTTATCTAAAGTATACTACCACCCTCTCAGGATGCCACCCACAGCAGTCGACTAACACCCGGGTATCTATTTACTGCTAGGTGAACAGGGACATCAGGTGTTAGGTGACTAACACCCGGGTACCTACTTACTGCTAGGTGAACAGGGACATCAGGTGTAAGGTGACTAACACCCGGGTACCTACTTACTGCTAGGTGAACAGGGACACCAGGTGTAAGGAAACAGCCAATGTTTCCACCCATGCCGGAGATCGAACCATGGACACTTAGTATGTGAGCTGAGTGCGTGGCCAACTGAGCCACGTCACACCTGTTGACCAGGAATAAAATGCAATCTTGCACAATACGAAAAGAATATGTTTTATGTGTTTACATAATGGGATCCAACTCTTGTGTTTACATAATGGGATCCAACTCTAGTACAACTTGCACGGACCCAGAGCCAGAAGGCTGATGAGAAGGATTCCAGGAGAAATATTTGTATTTCTCACTAAGACCCTTTAACACTATTCTGCTTCTTTCACCTCATTAATTAATGCACAAATAAGTATATCTGATTACTTTTTTATTATTCATATATATATATATATATATATATATATATATATATATATATATATATATATATATATATATATATATATATAATATATATATATATATATATATATATATATATATATATATATATATATATATAATATATATATATATATATATATATATATATATATATATATATAATATATATATATATATATATATATATATATATATATTTATATATATATATATATATATATATATATGTATGTGTGTGTGTGTGTGTATGTGTGTTTGTGTGTGTGTAGATAGAGAGAGAGATAGAGAGAGAAATTTTAATCATCATATGTTTAACGTAGTTCACAAGAAACGGTCAACTTTCACATTTAACTATTGAAAGATCGGGGCAGCAGAGAGAAGTTCCTATTTTAAAATATAAGCGTAATATTTCATGCTTCTCCTCAGGAGTCGATCAGCACTAGTCCAGTCAGTCCAGTCTGGCTGCCTTGACCATGTTGTTTGATCATCTTGTAAGTAATCTAACACTAAAGTATTTATTGCCAAGTGTAATTATTAACTCTCTCTCTCTCAGCCACACACACACACACACACACACACACACTCCATTAAAAGGTTCGTGTTTATGCATCGTAACATGTGAATACTGTAAGTATACGTATCTGTTACATTGTTTTTGGCTCAATGGCATAATTGAAGGAAAAACAATATATTTTATCTGTCAGTGTGATGAGTGTATACAAGACTTGAAGTGGTTTTTAACATGGAAGATCTGCTAGTCTTTCTGCTGGTCTTAAATGTTTTACAATGTTTGACAATGTTACTCACAATGCACTGCCACACACAACACTGCCACTCACAACACACACTGCTACTCACAACACACTGCCACTCACAACAAACTGCCACTCACAACACACCTCTCACAACACACACTGCCACTCACAACACACTGCCAAACAGAACACACTGCCACTCACAACACTGTCACTCACAACACACACTGTCACTCACAACACACTGGCACTCACAACACACACTGCCACTCACAACACACACTGCCACTCACAACACACACTGCCACTCACAACACACACTGCCACTCACAACACACACTGCCACTCACAACACACACTGCCACTCACAACACACATGATCACTCTTACCAACTTTACCGTACGACTTTTCTTTTCTCCCTTCCCTAAATTTACCCCACTCCCTCTCCTCTTCCCTATACTCTTACCCTATCTCTTCTCCTCTACCCCATCTAACCTTTCATCCTTTTTTTCCTTTACTATCTAGCGAGAGGAAAACAAAAACACTAACTACCTAAGTAGACAATTTGCGCTAACAAGGTCTGTAGTCTCCACAGCCACAGAACTCCCTACCTCCTACCGTCACTCCCTCCCTCCTACCGTTACTCCCTCCTTCCTACAATTCCTCCCTCCCTCCTACTATCCCTCACCCTTCCAACCGCCCCTTCTCCTCTCTCTCCTACCATTCCTTCCTCGTACTATTCCTCTCTCCTACTATCTCTCCTTCCCTCTCTCCCTCCGTCTCATCGTCCTCTCAGTTATGCACCGTGTTCTCGTTGGGTTCGTCGCCTTGTCGAGTCGTTACGACTTTTTTCGGCCATTTGTAATTTTCTGGTGGTGAGAGAGTGGCGATAAGTTGGCATTAGAGTGCCATGATGGCCCCGCCAGGAGGCACTGGCACTAAGACAGCAGCGGTTTAATCTGCACTTACTTACCGTGGTGAAGATGGGAGAAAGGAAATGATGGGGATGGGGAGGAAGAAGAAGAGGGTAAACTTGGAGAGAGAGAGAGAGAGAGAGAGTACAGATGAGAAAAAGGGAAGGGATGAAGAGGGGAAAAAGAGAAGATAAAAATTAGAAGAGAAAGGGAAGAAAGTGAGAGGGCATATGTTCAGGGTTGGCAAAAGAGAGACTGGTATGCTTTACCCAGCACGAGGACCAACTGGACGGTCAGCATGTACAACGCAAGTAGCTACTGAGGGTATTAATTTCTTCCAATCATTACCACCTTGCTGCTGTCTTCACTGATTTGCTGTTAGTGCAAGAAAAATAATCAGAAGGCAGGTCTAACGCTTCACAAACCATTTCCATACCGTGCCACGTCAATGTCTATGTAATTCACACCCACTTCAGACAAACTACCAAATATCAACACCGCTTAAGAATAGGCCATCCTGAGAGATGGCAATTCTCATTTAATACAAAACTCCAGTTCAGCTGGAACGATAACCCTGCAGCTCCCGTAGCTGATCAATCTTTAATGGAATACTTGAGGATATCCTCCTTGCATAGCTCTCTCTCTAAGCTAAGGCTGACATATTTGATCATTTGTGACCCATTCTGTGTGATGGAATAGGGCAGTAGCAAACTGTAGCTGTATCCAATTTTGCTAAATACAAAAGAATCCTACCCAGCCACTGTGTCAGGGTGACCAAGCTTAGGGACAACATTGAGAAGTATTCTTTCTTGTTGCAAGTTTGTAATAGTTTTCCTTCCAGTTGGGCTCCTGTGCGCCCGGTAGTCTAAATAATTCAGGAGCTGCTTACCTACTTGCAAGTGTTTTATAATGACGTTGAGCCCTGTTGGAGCCCGCACCATGACGAGGTATCTGCCTGGTTGGTTGCTTAATGGAGCTTAAAGCCTACTGACTAAACGAGGGTTATTAAGGCTGCATGACACCTATACACTAGTCAAAAATACTTTAATTTCTAAAGTAACGATTAAAGTAAACGCTCATCATATATTTACTGTTATATATCTCAAGGTGCATTTATCCTGTAGACCCTGGTAATGAAGGAGCGGATGTTGAGGGAATGGCTGGTGCATTAATTATGAGTAATAGTAGTCACACTGTATTTACCTATCTTCTTCCCTTGTTTCTTTTCCCTAGGCATTTCTTTTAATAATTTCCTGCAGTAAAAGAAGATGCAGTCTAGCCACCTCTCTCTCTCTCTCTCTCTCTCTCCGTCGTCGTTGTGTGTGTGTGTGTGGTGTGGTGGGGTGGTGTGTGTGTGTGTGTGTGTGTGTGTGTGTGTGTGTAAAAAGAGACGATAATAAAAGCGGAGAAAAGGAGAGAGGAAAAGATACAAAAGAGAGATATAAAGAAAAAATGAAAGAAACAGAAGTGCGAGTTGTGAGAAAGTGTTGTGGAGACTTATAGACTTACTGTAAGATCTACTCTGTTACGACAGTTTCTTGAAGACTTATCATAGACTTACTGTAAGATCTACTCTGTTACGACAGTTTCTTGAAGACTTATCATAGACTTACTGTAAGATCTACTCTGTTACGACAGTTTCTTGAAGACTTATCATAGACTTACTGTAAGATCTACTCTGTTACGACAGTTTCTTGAAGACTTCCTGCTTTGTTCCAACAGTTTCTTGAAGACTTCCTGCTTTGTTCCAACAGTTTCTTGAAGACTTCCTGTTTTGTTCCAGCAGTGTCTTGAAGATTTCCTGCTTTGTTCCAACAGTTTCTTGAAGACTTCCTGCTTTGTTCCAACAGTTTCTTGAAGACTTCCTGCTTTGTTCCAACAGTTTCTTGAAGACTTCCTGCTTTGTTCCAACAGTTTCTTGAAGACTTCCTGCTTTGTTCCAACAGTTTCTTGAAGACTTTCTGCTTTGTTCCAACAGTTTCTTGAAGACTTCCAGCTTTGTTCCAACAGTTTCTTGAAGACTTCCTGCTTTGTTCCAACAGTTTCTTGAAGACTTCCTGCTTTGTTCAACAGTTTTTGAAGACTTCGCTTTGTTCCAACAGTTTCTTGAAGACTTCCTGCTTTGTTCCAACAGTTTCTTGAAGACTTCCTGCTTTGTTCCAACAGTTTCTTGAAGACTTCCTGCTTTGTTCCAACAGTTTCTTGAAGACTTCCTGCTTTGTTCCAACAGTTTCTTGAAGACTTCCTGCTTTGTTCCAACAGTTTCTTGAAGACTTCCTGCTTTGTTCCAACAGTTTCTCGAAGACTTCCTGCTTTGTTCCAACAGTTTCTTGAAGACTTCCTGCTTTGTTCCAACAGTTTCTTGAAGACTTCCTGCTTTGTTCCAACAGTTTCTTGAAGACTTCCAGCTTTGTTCCAACAGTTTCTTGAAGACTTCCTGCTTTGTTCAAACAGTTTCTTGAAGACTTCCTGCTTTGTTCAACAGTTTCTTGAAGACTTCCAGCTTTGTTCCAACAGTTTCTTGAAGACTTCCTGCTTTGTTCCAACAGTTTCTTGAAGACTTCCTGTTTTGTTCCAGCAGTTTCGTATACCACGGATGTTGATGCAATGTTCTCTGATTGTTCCCAGGGGCACCTCTGCTTTTCCTTTAGGTTTAACCTTCCGTCTGTCTCACTCCGGTAAGCATTTTCTGCGTGCAGATTAAGGAGAAGAAGGAATAGCAATAGGGAGAAGGAAGGAAGGAAGGAGGAGGGGAAGAGGAGAAAGAGGAATAAAGGAAAAAGCGGCGTCATTGACATTAAATTTTCATGGTAACATTCCCATTGGCTGCTATATTTTCCAAGCCTTGCTGCTGGAGTGCTGCCCACCCCGACCCTCCTGTCTCTTTATTGTTCCCTCTCTCCTTACTGCTGCTTTATTGTTCCCTCTTGTTACTGCTCTTGTGTTCCCTCTCTCCTTACTGATGCTTTTATTGTTCCTTCTTGTTACTGTTCTTTTGTTCCCTCTCTCCTTACTGCTGCTTTTATTGTTCCCTCTTGTTACTGCTCTTTTGTTCTCTCTCCTTTTTACTGCTGCTTTATTGTTCCCTCTTGTTACTGTTCTTTTGTTCTCTCTCCTTTTTACTGTCCTTACTTCCCTTATTGTTCCTATATGATTATTATTCTGCTTCCTCATGCTTTATCATCCTCCTCTTCCTCCTCCCTTATCCTATATCATTCTAATCTTCCTTTTTATGCTATATCATTCTCCTGTTCTTTACTATTTCTGCTGTCCTGTCTCTCATTATCGCTGCTTTCTAATTCTAATTATTATTTCTAATTCTAATTATTTTATTGACCTGTAGTTACTGTTGCGTTATTATCATCCAGAATTACTGCGGTATTATCGTTCCCCCTATTATTACTCCCTCTTTATTATCCACCCTGTCTGTTTCTCCACTTACTTATAATAATAATTAATTAAACATGTTTTTATTTTTATTATTCCTCCATTATTTTTAATAGGCACTTACTAACCTATTTGTGGTTATGGGGGTCGAGGCCAAGGTTCTGACCCCGTTTCTTAACTGGCCGTAACTGGGTTCATACAACACTGGTCTGGTGAGCCTTTCATACCTATTCTTAGAGCTGTGTATGGAGGTAGCTTTCACCACCTCTTCATCCAGGTATTTTCACTTCTCATTTCCGCGAGGCTGAAGAACCATTTCCTGACATCCCTGTCATTCATCTGGGCTTTTAACTTTTTTCAATGTGCCCCCGTGTACCCATTTCTCGCCACATGATTTTTTTTTCTTCCATCCGCCCCAATCAAGTCCTCTGATAATGCATTTATTTCGATACAGCCCCATCAGTCACCTGTTGGGTCACCTTTGTAACGTGTCGAGCCTCTCTCACCTTTCCTGTTCATATCTTCATTAGTTCAAAATCCTCAGCCAACGGAGAAACGTAAATATCAGTCCCTTCTGGCGGGACATTAACAAATGTTATTAATCATAGAATGTATTGAATTGATCCTGGTGGAATCCCCGCCCCCCCTCCCCTCGTTATTTATTCCATTAAAGTATCTCATCTCTTGCCGTTATACTCTTTTTACACAAATTACCCACACATGGGAGAGAGGAGCTTACGACGACGTTTCGGTCCGACTTGGACCATTTACAAAGTCACACTGACACAAAAGAGTGAGGGAGCCAGTATATATAGGCGAGGGGGACAGGGAAGGGACCAAGAGAGGAAGAACAAGTAGTTGTGGTAGTGGTAAGGCTGGTAGTGGAAGTACTAGTAGAAGTATGAATATGTTTCTAATTTATATATGATGTGGTTTGTGTCAAATGTTTTCTTGCAGTCCAGGAACATGCGGTAAACCCGCCCCTGAATTTTTTTCTTTATCTTCGTGACTCTGTTGGAAGTAGGGCAGGGTGGGTGGGCATTTAGGTTTTTGGATAGGTATGGGTATAGGTGTTGTGTGTGTGTGTGTGTGGAGAGAGAGAGAGAGAGAGAGAGAGAGAGAGAGAGAGAGAGAGAGAGAGAGAGAGAGAGAGAGAGATGGAGGAAACAATCGTGGTGGATGGTAGAAGGGCGGCGGGAGCGGCACTTGAAGGCATCAGAGAGCTCGTCTACATGAATTTTTAACCCAGGTTGGCCTCGTAAGAGCAGCAGGCAGCCGCACTAGTACACACCCAGGGACACATAACCCTCCCTCCTTCTCTCCCTCTCTTACTCAATTTCTCCCTCTCTATTTCTCTCTCTCTCTCTCTCTCTCTCTCTCTCTCTCTCTCTCTCTCTCTCTCTCTCTCTCATTATATCGTCACATCTTTAGTCCATCTCCTTCTCTTGCTCATCTTTCTTCCCGACTTCTCATACGAATTCGATTTTCCTGTAAATCGTTATCTATGTTTTTTTCCATACATTTTTCCTGTCACTCTTTCACCTCTCCCATAACTCTCCTATAGCTCTCACACACATACATACATACACACACACACCAAAAAAAAAAAAAAAACACACACACACACGCAAACACAAACACACACACAAACACACTCCACGGCATTTTCATAACTTACAATCCCTACATACAGCACCACACTCATACAATCCTCCAGCAACACACACCCACACAACACACCAACACTTGCGCACTACTATAGGGCACAACTTATGTGGGAAGAGTGAAGCAATGCCTATAAAGCACAATACTGATAATATCACCGGTAAAAAATTAGTGTCAAGAGGATAAACTGGACCGGGGCAGCGAGAGAACCACCACCACCTGGCATCCCACACACGACCTAATCAACTTTAAAAATAAACCAAGCATATTTTCTCTCTCCTCGGCTCTCCCTACGTCACTTCCCAACTAGTTCCCCTCTCTCCCCGCTCTCCCACCACCCCTGCTCCCCAGCCACAAATTATCTAAGTGAGTCCCCAGGGCAGCGCCCCGGTCCCCTCTCCCGGGTCGTTCAGGGCCAGTCAATCCGCAATAAGCCACACCGTTGGCCAAATTTAATAAATGCTTATATCCTGTCGTTCTGGCCAGGCACCGCAGCGATCTTTGGCCACTGAGCTGCTGTCTGATGCTGACCATCTCTCTTATCTTACCAGAGGGGATGGGGTGGGGTGAGGATGGGGAGTTGAGGTGGGGGGACGAGAGGGAAGGAGAGACGAGAAAGGAGCGAGGGAAATATGTTAAAAATGTTAGAGGCATGAAAGGAAGAGAGGATTGGAGGGCTGTACACATGGGACAAACAGGATTAACAAAAAGTGTTGGAGAGAAGGAAGAGAAAAGGAGAGAAATGCAACAGTGGAGTAAAGGGGAAGGCATAATTTAAAGGTGAGGTATGTATGGTAAAAACTGGAGAAATGGTAAGAGAGGAGGGGGAGGGGAGGGGAGGGGGGAAACAAGTTTATTAGAATGCCTAGGCCAGAGGAAGGAAAAAAAAAAAGGAGAGATAACGTAAAGGGTAATGAGGAAAGTGGGCCTCCAGGTTTTAAGAAAGACGAGATGGCCACAAAGTTGAACCAAGCACCACCCTGGACCCCCTGCCATGCCTCGACCCCCTTCCCAGCCTCGACCCCCGACGCTACTCAGGTAAAATGTACCATGACTGCACCCCGGGACCCAGCCTCGCTGCCCACCCATTTGGTGGTTGCTCCTATCGGTTGTATTGGGTCGTTTGCTCTCGTTTGAGGTCGTTTGGGGTCGTTAGGGGTCATTCCTGACGGTGGAAGTGGTGTGAGAGATGGGGGATGGGTTCTCTGAATGTGAGAACGATGAGGGTGAATGGGAACCCTACCCCACTCCTCCCCACCACCACTATACACAACCTCATCCTGCCGACGTTTTCGATACGTTTTAAAAGGTCTCTGAGACTCACTCTATCGCCACACGATGAACGTTATGGCCCTCTCTTATTTATATGACCAACCTTTTTTTAGGGAAAGGTTTTGCGACAGTCTGCGTATGTTTTTAATCAGAGTTGAGAACGTGGCACCAAGCTGCCGTTATGCTGTTGCGACAACTGATGCTGTTATTATTACGCCTGACGCTGCTTCTGATGCTATTCACTCCTACCACAACTGCTTCCTTTATTCTAATCTCAAGGGGAAAAAGAAAGCAGTGAGAGGAGGGGAATGGGAGATGTGAGAGGGAGAGGGGGGAAAAAAGAGATGTGCAAGAGATAAGGAGAGGATATGCACTTGCCACAGATGTAACAACACCTGTAACACCGTCAGGAGTAGGAATCATATTCAGCGCACCTCCCACGGTAAGTTATTTACCTGTCAGTAGGGTCACCTGATATGCGGTATACCCAAAGAAAAACAAAATATTTTTCAGAGTATCTTCATTTCAGTTTTAGGAGAGAGAGAGAGAGAGAGAGAGAGAGAGAGAGAGAGAGAGAGAGAGAGAGAGAGAGAGAGAGAGAGAGAGAGAGAGAGAGAGAGGACAGACTCATAAAACGCTTCTAATATATCTTAATTCTGACATAAAGAACACCTAGGCTGGTGTTTAGTATTCCTAAGGTGGTCTGGCCTGGGGAAGGAGGGAAAGAGGATTGCTGGGAAAGGGTAATACTGAAGAGGGGGAAACTTGTGCCCTCATTTACAATAACATTTAAGCTTATTCATAAAAACAAGCCCTCAGGATGCAACATTAGCGCAGGTATGTGCAGTAAAATCCCAAGAGATGTCTACACTCAATATTCGTAAATTATTTTACCTCTGTATCTCAATTATTTTAGTGTTCAAAAATTGTCAACATTCAAAAATCATAAATATGTACATATTTAGATACATACAAATGTAAAATCTACATACGTATATACTTAGATATATACATATTCATTCCCTATGATGTTTTTTCCTTTCTAATGTTCCGCCCTCTCTGCCCTCTATACACTCATCTGCAGAAAAAAAAATCATAGGGAATGAATATGTGTATATCTAAGTATATACATATGTAGATTTTACATGTGTATCTAAATATGTACATATTTATGATTTTTGGATGTTGTACACCGTGTACCGCCTCTCTCTCTCTCTCTCTCACATGATTCTTCATCTCTTATTCCGTTCGCATGATGCAACTATAATATATAATAGCATAGTCGCACACTGCGACTATACGAGAGAGAGAGAGGAATTGGAGAGTTGGGGGATCGATCTCTACTTCGACTACCCCTAATCGTCTTGTCAAGCCACACTGCGACCACTAGGTCGTCTGGCCTGAGCTTGGTACTCCCTGCAGCGGGCTGCTGGTATCCCTCATCCCCCTACCATCCAGCTTACCAAGTCTCGTAAATCTTCATTAGTCCCAAATTCTCATTTATATTTGACAGGGAATAAACGGAACGGTGAAAGAGATTGTGTTAAGGCAGTAATTATTTCTTGAAGACGCGGGTGTTCGAGTCGCCAGGATTTTAGCAGTTGTTGCAGCTCAACCTGCACATGTTTACAATGGCCAGTGCAACACCTGCACTTCTACACACCACTGACCAACACAACTGCTGTACCACAACACAGTTCTGACCAACACAACAGCTGCACCACAACACAATTCTGACCAACACAACCCCTGTACCACAACACCCTAGACCAATGCAACACCTACACTTCAACACCACAGCACCTGCAAAACACCCGTACCTCACCACAACAACTGCAATGCAACACAATGGTATATGCGGCTATATTTAGATAATAGAGCCAAGAGCCTCAGATCTTATCGATAATAAGATTTAAAGATCGAAACCTAAGAATGTTGGTCATAATTAGAGTTGAAACGTAAACCTGGAGGTCGAGCTGAGACCTAAATAGACAAACGGAGAGATGGAAGGAGGCACGGACGGAGGAATAGACGGAGAGACGGAGGGAGGGACGGATGGAGGTGAGAGGAGAAACGGGATAAGGTGGACTGGAAGAGTGAGAGGATTAGCGGACATCCAAGTGAATGTGTGAATACACAACAATAGCCCAGCTACTTCGAAGTCGTGAACAAGTCAGGAGAACGAGGAAACAATTCCACTTCTAATCACTGCTAATCACTTCTAAGTGCTGTATAATTAAAGTTTCCCGTAAATGTCACGAACTGCTGCAACAAATGCAAAGTTCTAACTGCCGAGAAAATACCACCAATTGATACCGAGAGTAATTCCTCGTAACCTGTTCCACAGCCGCTAACTATCGTGTAAACACCACTCTCTCCTAACTGTCAGCAACCCTCGTGAAACTGAGAAATTCTCTCTCAACACTTGTCTCGTACGAATAACGACCGTCTACTAAAGCTAAATTACTGGCGACAACTAATATGCAACTCCTGTGTCTGCTTCTTAACTACCATGTAACTTCCGCTAACTTATAACTGGCAGTAACTTTGCGTAACGTGGGTGCAGTTATCCCGAGCGGCCCTCCGACCATAACTCTACATTATATGGGACTCATATTGGGATAACAACATTTGTAGGGGTAGATTACCTCTTGTAACCAGGGCTCTGGACCAAGGCGCGATCCCCTCCTACTGAGTGTGCACTGCTGGGGACTGATAGAACTGCTGGGGACTGATAGAACTGCTGGGGACTATGGATGTCTAAGGAATCTACTACAGCTACTGCATACTACTAGATGCTGACAGACGCTCCTGGATGTTGCTGGGGGGACTTTTGATGAGTAAATTTCTCGAGAACCGCTGCTGCTGCTGCTGCATGTTGCTGATCGCTGACAGATGCTGACAGACGCTTCTAGTCGACGAGTGGGAGAACGCATGGGTGTTTTAGTGACATTTGAGCTCAGCTGTATAAACAGCTCTTCAAACGAATTAAGGTGTGATGATACGGGAACTTCAGTGAAGACTCAATATTGTAAAATGTATACACCTTACACCGCCCCTCCCCTCAGACACACACACACACGCCCCGATGGCATGGTGGCTAGCGCTCTTGCTTCACGCACGGAGGGCCCGGGTTCAATTCCCGGCGGGGCCGAAACATTTCGAAGTGTTTCGTTACACACACACATATACAACAGGCCTAGTGTCTAATCGACATGTGCCTAGGACAAAATGGTAACTAACAGACAGACAGACACACACACACACAAACACACACACAAACACGTACGTCTCTGTTCTCTCTTCCCAACTCAACACTTCCTATACGGTCCAGCACTTCTGGATTTCCGGTCCTCCCAGATCGTGAGCTTCATAAAGGATTATTCAAAGCATGAAGACAAATTTCCCTCCCAGCAGGATGACAATGGGCAAATTACTTCTATATACGAAGGGGAATTACTTCTACTACTATGCGTTTTACACTGATTACTTCAGGAGTATAAGGAAAGATAATGTGTATATTTTACTGACCTTCACACAACCCATGAATACGAAGTGCCTGCCTGAAGAGTCGCACAGGACCGCCTTGATCGGACCCCCAGCTGCTCGATTACGTCCGGTAAAAAAAAAAAAAATGCCGTTTTCTTGAGAGAAAATGTTCCACTGGAATGGGAAACGCCAACACTTGTTGAGCCCCGAGTTGACGGTGTGTGTAATGATTATTTATATTACTTTATGTTGGCAAGACACACACACAGACGAGATCAAAACCTCAGCCTGGGTACTAAAAGCTACCGAGGTAGGAAGCTCGTCACAAGTGAACGTCTACAACACATTAGAGGAGGTAGAACCGCAAGGTAGTGAGTCCCACACAAATACAGCAACAATCGTTGAGACATACAGCCAACGGTAAAGTACACACCAGTATTCTTAACGTTTATACCACAAGCAACTGTAAAGAAAAAGTAGAAATAGGCTGGCAAAGAATAAAAATGATCGAATAGTCAGCAAAGATTCAAAGAGGAAAACTGAACTCTCTCATGAGACGATTAAGATCACCCACGAAAGAAAAAATTAGGAGAAGTTCCTTGATAATGTGATAAATCACGAAAGCGCTTGAAATTTCACTATTTCTTCACAGTGGTTATTTTGCATATTGTGATACTACCTGTTTACTGTGATATTATTTCATATATATATAAACACTCACAGACACACGAATTTATTGTGGGTTGAGTTATTAAATAAAAATAACGGAAACTGCGTTTACGAAATAGGTTTTCGCCGTTTAAGTCGATAATTACTGGTAGTGCGTTCCCTGACTTCACATGGAAGGGAATGGCTGGAAAGAATGATGTTGGAAGAGGAGAGAAGAATAGGAAAGGAGGAGTATTTCAAGAAGATGGAGAAGGAAAAAAAATTACTCCTTTCACTAAATTTAAGATATTGGTAAACAAATTTTTTTGAATAAAAGCGCCTATGAAAAAAAGATGAGGGGGGAGGGGAGGGAGGAAGGGATGACGAGACGAGAAAAGTGAAGATAAAAGAGAACAAGCGGACGAGAGTAAAGCAAAAACAAAAATGGGGGAGAACGAGCAAGCATTCTTCTGTCTTCCTGAGAGTCTTCAAGACACCGGAAAGACTATATAATTCACACAGGTATGTCAAGATATAATTATTTTTACAAGGCTCTCTGAGACACCTGCATGAAGTATGCAAATGACAAGAGATAAAGTAATGAGAAAAACAACGTAAGAGGAATTAGAAGTAATGACTATAGTTATAGGTAATATTTCTTCCAGGGCCACGGTTGTGGGGACCTGAGAGAGACAGAGGGAGAGAGGGAGAGAGGGAGAGAGGGAGAGAGGGAGAGAGAGAGAGAGAGAGAGAGAGAGAGAGAGAGAGAGAGAGAGAGAGAGAGAGAGAGAGAGAGAGAGAGAGAAACGTGCGTGTGTACGTACTTACTGATCTTTTTTTTTTTAGGAAGTGGTCGAGACACAGCTCCAAACTCTGCTTGCTGGACTCTGTCATACCTACATCTGAAGCTGTGAATGGACGGAGCCTCCACCACACTTCCTCTAGCTTATTCCACTTTTTAATCAACCTGAGAACAAAAAAAATGTCATCCCTATGGTTCATCTATCACCATAACAGCCAGATGTACACCCTGACTGTAGTCGTCTCTTCTTGAACAGCCTTCTTCTGTCCATGTCGATGGGCTCTGTCAACGTCTTGAGGATTTTCTACGTTCGGATTATGTCCCATTGTCTTTCCATTCCTCAAGGGTCGTCAATTTCAATTTTTTTTGTGTCTTGGAAATAACGCACTTCTCTCAGGTCTAGGACATGTATGGTTGCAAACCTTTCAACCTTACGCTTTTTATATGCCTGGAACTTTGTATATATTTGTCTGT
>WNWK01000397.1:97500-200000 GCA_009830355.1 Cherax destructor
AGGCTGGGGATGCTGGTGAGAGGAGGCTGGGGATGCTGGTGAGAGGAGGCTGGGAGGCTGGTGAGAGGAGGCTGGGGAGGCTGGTGAGAGGAGGCTGGGGATGCTAGTGAGAGGAGGCTGGGGATGCTGGTGAGAGGAGGCTGGGGATGCTGGTGAGAGGAGGCTGGGGATGCTGGTGAGAGGAGGCTGGGGATGCTGGTGAGAGGAGGCTGAGGATGCTGGTGAGAGGAGGCTGGGGATGCTGGTGAGAGGAGGCTGGGATGCTAGTGAGAGGAGGCTGGGGATGCTGGTGAGAGGAGGCTGGGGATGCTGGTGAGAGGAGGCTGAGGATGCTGGTGAGAGGAGGCTGGGGATGCTGGTGAGAGGAGGCTGGGGATGCTAGTGAGAGGAGGCTGGGGATGCTGGTGAGAGGAGGCTGGGGATGCTGGTGAGAGGAGGCTGGGGATGCTAGTGAGAGGAGGCTGGGGATGCTGGTGAGAGGAGGCTGAGGATGCTGGTGAGAGGAGGCTGGGGATGCTGGTGAGAGGAGGCTGGGGATGCTAGTGAGAGGAGGCTGGGGATGCTGGTGAGAGGAGGCTGGGGATGCTGGTGAGAGGAGGCTGGGGATGCTGGTGAGAGGAGGCTGGGGATGCTGGTGAGAGGCTGGGGATGCTGGTGAGAGGAGGCTGGGGATGCTGGTGAGAGGAGGCTGGGGATGCTAGTGAGAGGAGGCTGGGGATGCTGGTGAGAGGAGGCTTGGGATGCTGGTGAGAGGAGGCTGGGGATGCTGGTGAGAGGAGGCTGGGGATGCTGGTGAGAGGAGGCTGGGGATGCTGGTGAGAGGAGGCTGGGGATGCTGGTGAGAGGAGGCTGGGGATGCTGGTGAGAGGAGGCTGGGGATGCTGGTGAGAGGAGGCTGGGGATGCTGGTGAGAGGAGGCTGGGGATGCTGGTGAGAGGAGGCTGGGGAGAAATCCCTAGGTTGCAGTCAGATAAGATCCCTCCCCTTCCCCTCCCTCATTGTTGAGAGTCCGGCTCGTAAGATGTGCCTTTCATGACAGATTAGAAGCCGGTTGACAAGGCGCTACCATCGATGGGATTAACCATGCAATGTTGCAGGCCCAGCCACTCCTGTGGTGCCGAGGGAGGGGGAGAGGCTGGGAGTGTAGAGAAGTTAGTGGATAGGAAGTTAGGGAAGGAAATTCAGAATATTCTGTAGAGAAATTGATGGAGAGATAATTGGACAGTATATTTGTCTACTCCTGCAGCCCTGCCTGTATCTGGTCTTCATTGGTGACCAACTGATCAGCCAGGCTATTGCTGCCAGCTGTTCACGCAGAGCCTTCACACCCGGCACATACTGCACGATCTTGTCCACGTTCATTTTATAAATAGCACATAGGCAAATTTCAAATTAAAAAATAAAAAAGTTTAGACGTCCCACTCTAACCTATCTCAACTTTATTTTAGAAAAAAAAAATTGATTTTTCGCAAGTTTTTTTTTTTTTTTTAGGAAATTTAGTCTTATAAATGTAAAAAAATCGTAATATTTAAGTTAATCTTTACCGAGTTATATGGAAATAAATAAATGCCTGACTTATCTGGCAAAATGATCATTGGTGAATAAGCCAAGCAGGAAAGGTTTAGCTAAAAAGCACGTCATAAATATTAACTGAAGACTTTGGCTTCATTTATAGAGAAGAACAGCGTCGAGTCTCAGCTTCTAATTTGCAATTGAGATGGTCAGACGACATTTCCTGTAGATTACGTGAGGAGGAACAGGGCAGTTAGCCTAAATTATGCAACTTTAGTACAGTCATTATACAATATTCATAACTAACCTAGATGATGTAGTTTGCTGGTCATTTTTTACTCCTGAAGAGGTCGTTACTGTCTATATAAGTCTGTATCGCATACTGAGAGAGACAGACAGAGAGAAATGCTGAAACTGGTATATAATACTGACAAGTTTACAAGTAAAACATATTTGCAACAGCTGGGTATCCTCAGTGTTGAAACGTTTCGCCTACACGGTAGGCTTCTTCAGTCAAATACAGAGGAGAATAAATTATGAGGCAGCAGCAGTAGTGGCGAGGTAAGAAGCAGCATAAACAGAGGAAGAGGCACAGGTAGAGACAGAGACAAGAGACCCTTGTGGCGTCGCTCAATCTCCATTACACAAGAGGGTGTGGGAGGGAGATGAATGAAGGGGGATGATGGGAGGGGGATGATGGGAGGGGGTGATGGGAGGGGGTGATGGGAGGAAATGGAGGTGGATGATGGGAGGGGGATGATGGGAGGGGGATGATGGGAGGGGGATGATGGGAGGGGGATGATGGGGGGATGATGGGAGAGAGATGATAGGAGGGGGATGATGGGAGGAGCTCAGCGATAGCGACTGTTAGGGAAGCTGTATATAGGGAAGAAATTGTTAGATGGAGGGAGTGAATGGGGAAACTAAACCATCCCCATTCCCCGTCGTTCATTCTCTACCTCTTCTCCTAACCCATCTCCTCACCTCACATGGAGTGCAATGTCCAGCATAATTATACCTTAGTTTGGCAGCATTTCTAACTTGAGGTTAATGGAAGGAGTCTACAATGACCTGTAACCCTGTATGAGCACACTACTGTCGCACTCAACCACACTACTGTCGCACTCAACCACACTACTGTCGCACTCAACCACACTACTGTCGCACTTATTGCTAGTCGTCTGTACAGCAGTCTTACCTCACACGAAGCAACACTGCTACTGTCTCACATACACACACACACATACACACACACACACACACACATACACACAAACACACACACACACACACCACACACACACTAAATACCGATGCTGACTCACCATGAGGTTACCTGTACTTACATACAAGTAATCAATTTTTCAAGAATTAAGTATGATGAGCAATTATCCACAGCAGGACATAATCCACATGAAGACAAATACAGCAAAGCAAGTTTCTTTATCTCGTCTTCAATTTCGACCTCTCAATTAGAGATCAGTTAAGAGGTCAATTTGAGGATCTTAATTAGAGGTTGAAATATACAAACTTTCTGTGTGTTTTGTCAATATGTAAATTACATCCTCCTGGATTCTGGACATTTCACCGAACGGACATATGGCCGAACTGGCATTCATCACCTTAGCTTATCCTAATCTAACCTAATTATCCGTTCGGTTTATTGTCCATTCGGCCAAATGGCTGTCGGCGCAATGTCCGTTCGGCCAAGTGTTCGTCGGTCATCTGTCCAGCCACGATCCTCCCAGGTAACCAAACAGGTAATTTCACACAGTGCCTTTGAAAAAAAAAATTCCCTTACTATGGAAAAGAGATATGACAATCACCTATATATACACAAGATATGACAAAATTCCAGTAATTCAGGAATTAACAGAATAGAGGGCAAAAGGACGCAAAAAAGCTCAAAAGAAATTAAATAAAAAGTTACAGGAAGTGTATATATATATATATATATATATATATATATATATATATATATATATATATATATATATATATATATATATATATATATATATATATATATATATATATATATAGTTTCTGTAACCATTTTTTACGGAGTGGAAGAAGCTTGAGGAGAAGGTTGCAAGTCCAACAACTATTGTTGTTGGACTTGCAACATAATTATAATGAATCAAACGAAAGAAGACGAGACACACTTATTACTCACACTTAAAGACGGTCAGACACACACACACACACATTTGTATCATTCCTCGATTTACGTCTTTTATTCTGTTTTGATTCTCACACAAATATAATTTTAGTTTCACAAAAATAAAAGCAATAAAGGAACACACAAGATATATACTGGTAGCAAGGTGTGGTGAAAAACCATAAGCCTATGAATATAGGATCGTTTTCCCTCTTGCCCTAGACCCATTTTCTTTTCGAGGACTAAAGGAAATTTCTTGGAGTATATCTGGAGTGTTTTCCGGGGAAGTCAACGCCCCCGCGGCCCGGTCCATGACCAGGTCTCGTGCTTCATCGGGGCCTGATTACTAATAGATGCCAGATACTTTTGGGATCAGAATATTAAAGTCTTTTATAATGAAACGTTATGGAGTTTGATGGCAATTTAGTGATAATTGACATGTCGCTAATGTGTTCATAAAGTCATTACTAAATATGCAGTGCTGATGGGCTTTATATACGCTTTTTTCTACTGTTTTAGTATTCTGTCTTCATTTTTTTTTGCACTGGGCAATGGTCTGCCTGCCGCCATCTACCGAGAGTCGTTCCGCTGAACGAATCTACCTGGACTTCCTACTCATTTCTGCAGCATGCAAGATCCTGATGTGTTGATTGCGACACAAAATGCTTAGAGCTAACTTTCAACTCACCCTGTGGTTATTTTGCATCTTGTATCGCTTGTTTATATATATATATATATATATATATATATATATATATATATATATATATATATATATATATAAATCATGATTTATATATATATATATATATATATATATATATATATTATATATATATATATATATATATATATATATATATATATATATAATCATGATTTATATATATATATATATAAAATATATATATATATATATATATATATATATATATATATATATATATATATATATATATATATATATATATATATATATAAAATCAGCACATGCACTAACCACACAATTAGGTTGAACTTCCCGCGGTGACGACCAGTCTCCTAGCCTTGGTAATGAGGAGTATTGTGAGCGACAAAAAGACCAATTTTACAAGTTGACCCCGTGTGACCTTCCGCCCCTCTGAGGTGCAGTGCCGACGCTCGTAAAGTAACGTATACTACTCCCCAAACTGTCCCTTAAGGGGAGAAAGGGGGGGAAGAGAGAGCATGAGAGAGAAACGAGGGGAGGGAAATGGACGAGGTGATGGGAGGAGGATGAGGGGAGAGGTTGAGGGGAGACTGATCTATGAGTGCTGCCACACTGGTGTTGAAGAGGGGTTTGTCTCTTGTGGTTGCGTTAGGAAGAGAGAGGGGTGAAAAGGAGTGGTGAAAGGGGAAGGAAACAGGACGAGAGGAGGGAGAGAGAAGAAAAGGGAAGTTTTGGAAGAGTATGGAAAAGAGCAGAGGGGGTTGGGGGGAGTAAAGAGAGGGGAAAGGGAACAGAGAATCGACGACTTGAGGTGAGGGAAAAGTGAGAGACGACTGTAACAGTGGACGGGAAAAACAAAACAATCACACCTTTCCGTGTTATTAAATTTATTATTATTAGTAGTAGTAGTAGTATTATTACCAGTATCCATCAACGTGAATTTTTAAGTACTCTACGTTACCAGTGTCCGGCTACGTAAATATCGGCTTTTGTTTCAACAGAACTCCCAATAACATCTGTAATCTTTTCCATTATCTCGAAATCTTAGAAAAAGAAAAAGAGTGAAAGATCTGATGGAGTACTTCTCGACAAGCGAGCTGACAGACACACAAATTACAAGAGTCATGCGAGCTGACAGACACACAAACATCAGCAGACAAAAGTGGAGACAGGAACAATAAAAGCAAGACAGATGAAGACAGACAGACAGACAGACCGCGCCACTGGCTAAGTGGTCGTGAACGCAGCGACCACTTTATGGTACGACTCAGGAGGGACCACTTTTGGACTCCCGGGACCCTCCACACTTCCCTCAGTTTTCCCTTCATCCAGAATCTCCTTCCACATCCTCACTCCACCTCTTCCACACTTCCTTCCTTGGAAACTCTCCTCCTCCTCCTTCCTTTCAGTACTTGCTCCACGCTCTCTCTCCACTATCTCATGTACTCCTCACCCGGGTACATCTGTTTGTGACTTGATAAAGCCCACTGTGTGGGCGAAAAGTAGTCAATAAATAATCCCATTAAACTGCATTTGCGCTTATTTTTCCATCTCCTTCCAAGACCATTCTGTTTCCCTGACGTAGCCTCGCCTCCCGTTGTTGCATCTCTCTCACAACAGCAGGGTAAATAAGACATGTGCAAAACTTGGATTGTCTTTATTTGCCGAAACGTTTCAACTGCACAGCAGCCATCTTCAGTCAAAGAGAGAGAGAGAGAGATGCATTCGACTGAAGAAGTCTGCCATGCAGACGAAATATTTCGGTAAATATAAATCCCCAAATTCTGAGCAAGTATTTTGCTCATCTAATGATATGATGCCGGCAGAATCTACTGTGGCCACAGAGACAACAGCATCACTACAAGGTGCCACAGTTGTGTCCTCTGTAGGCACTACCTTTAAAAAAAGATGGCCGGGGGTGTCTTGATGCTACCGAAGGACTCTTGATCTAAGGAATTGGAGCTACCCTTCAATGAAATCAGTTTTTCATTCTCCAGGTGCTACATGACCGTCATGGGTTTAGTGCTTCCCCATGAACCCATAGTCTACAGGGACTACCATTGACGGAGGCTACATTCACAGTGAGAGACATTACCATGAACCAAGTGGCACCACCATGACCCACAGACACACTAAAAAGTCACACAGTGCAATCACCACACACGAATATGTTAACCTGAGAGGGAAAGAGGGGAGTAGTGAAGGAGAAAGGAGGAAGAGAAGTCAGAAGAGAGGTTTTTTTTTATATTAAGCAAAATTGGATACATCGGCAGTGTGCTTCTACCCTATTCTATATGATAGTTACATAGTGGGGAAATCTAGCTAATATTCCATCACACCTACCTACATGCTACCTGGAGGCTGTTCTGGGGGTCAACGCCCCCCGCGGCACAGTCCTTGACCAGGACTCCCGGTGGATCAGGGCCTGATAAATCAGGCAGTTACTGCTGGCCGGATTTGTCACACAGAGTTGAAATGAGAGAAGGGATATGAGAGGGAGAAAAAGGAGAGAAAGGTGGAAGAGGGAGAGAGATAGAGAGAGAGAGAGGAAGGTGTGAGAGGGAAGAGAGGCGCTATGATTCAGTTATCCGCCTCCAAAGACAATTGCTCACATAGCGGAACTGTCCAAGTTAATAATAATAATGTCTTCCTCGGAGAGGTAGGAAAAGGGGGAAGGGAGGTGGGGAGAGGGGGTGTAGGGAGGGAGAGGGGACTCACCTGCGGCTACAAATGATGCTGGTGCTCGGATGAGGGGTGAGAGAAGATATGAGGGAGAACATAAGGATTGAGAGGGAGACATGGGAGGTGAAGAAGAGGGTACATGGGAGACTGTGGAGGGAGGGCAACATGGAAGGGGAGTGGGAACATGAGAGGTGACGAAAGGGAAGGAAAATTAGAGAGGGAGTAAGGAAGGGAAATTCCAAGTACTTAGGGAAGAAAGGGTAAATCTGAAGGTTAAAGAAAGAGAGAGAAATCTCAAGGGATGAGGAAAACGAGGGGAAAATCTCAAGGGATGAGGAAAACGAGGGGAAAATCTCAAGGGTTAAGGGAAGAAAGGGGACACTAATGAGTTAAGGTGAGAAAGGGAATTACAAGAGGAACTGACTAAACTTCACACACACACACACACACACACACACACACACACACACACACACAAAATCCTCCTAAGCGAACGTCTACTTTTTGTCAGTTTCGCCTTTACTATGTATTATTCCTTTTATTGGCGTTAATGCTTGTCATAATTAGTTAAAATCTGTTAGCTGACGTTAACATAATTACCGTTTGTAGATAAACTGACTTACGTACATAAGGTAAAAGACAACAAAGTTAGGATGAAGCCAAGTAAAAGGGATTCGATCCCATGGGTGTGGGGTATCGTAATCCTCTCCTGCCCTCCAGCTATAAGTAATCCATTTATGCACATTACTGCAGCAGTCTTACCTCTGACCTCTGGAGGAGGAGACGAAGGCAGGGAGGTGGAGGTGGCCCAGCATCCTACCTCACAACAAACACAAGCTAATACTTCTTGTGTTGTGTCGTCTTCTTTACACAAGTTTATGTTGCTGACTCTTCCGCTCTTCTTTAGTCTCTGTCTTTGATCTCTTCTTGTTTATGCACTCGTATCCGCTCTTTTTGCCTCTACACTTTCTTACGTGTGTGTTCACCGTTACAGTGGTCTTGTTTCTATACTTTCTTCCATTTGTTTTACATCTTCTCACTATTCTTGTCTCTACACTTTCCTTCCTTCTTCACTTTCTTCCACTTGTCTTTACCCCTCTGACACTGGTTTATCCGTTTGTCTTTACACCCTTTGCATTTTTTCTTCTAGTGGGGGTACACTACAATGCAACACACTACACTGCAATACAATACACTACACCACACTACATTGCAATACAATACACTACACTACAATACAATACACTACACTACACCACACTACACACACAGTAACTTCTACTACTACTGTACACAAATACACTCATCACTCAATAGACCAAGTGTCTATCGACAAGTGTACCTGACAACTAGTAACTACTACCACACACACACACAATGACAAGGCTCCTAGAGCACGGAGTGGGGACCTAGCAGCGACCCGCGAAGAGGCGGGGCTAGGATCTGTAACTCGACCCCTGCAACCACAAATAGGTACACACACACTTCTGGAGCAACCAAACACGCTCTGGTATACCTGCACTCACTAGTGGTACACACATACCACAACATCACAGTTACCATTCTGTCTCATTCCTTGGGAAGATACAAGTCACTCGAGGCATTCCGATAACGAACACTGCGTCTTGATTACTGATCACTGTCCCTTCTGGACACCAAGTAGAGTAACTCAATGTTTTTAACCGAATGATACCAACTATCCGGAGAAGAGAAGGAAGTCACCAGCATCACTGAGATCACCACTCCAGCAGCAGCAGCAGGAGTAGCAGCAGGAGCACGAGCAACGGGAAGTAATGTAGTAAGGTAGAGGAGCCTACGGCAGCTGTGTTTACCACGTGCTAGTGTCAACACTCAGGGGTGAGACATGACGTCAGTAGCGAGGCACGCCCCCTCAAGGCCCAAGCTCCACCTCCAGTGGGAGGAGCCACAGCCACCATAAACACTGGGAATAAATAAGCTTCTTCCAAGATACAGTTATACACTGTCATTACTTACAGCTGTGTTAAGATAATACAGTCTTTACGCTAAGAAAATTATTATTATAGGCAAACTGAGGTGATAAATTATGAAGACTGAAGTTAAATACTTATTTCCGCTGGGATCCCAGAAAATATCTAAGAATATAAGAAAGGAAGAGAACACCAGGCCTACTGGCTCATACTAGGCAGGTCTTACTCAAACCCAGTCCAACCCATTTTCAATGATACCTAAGGAATATGTTTTGAAAACCCTATTAACTCGTGTGCAAGTCCCACTCAAATCCAACCCCTCTCACTATCATGTATTTATTCTCTGGGGTCCCCGAGGCAGCAACATAGAGACTATGTTTCTATTCCGGAGTTCAAGGATTGCTCTTGATGGTACCCTTGATGATCCTCATGCAGTGCATGGGTCTTAAACCCGTGCCTGGAGAAACCATACCACGGGTGGGGTTCGAACCCGCGGTCAGAGTGTCTCAGAACTCCAGACCGTCGCGTAAGCCGCGGGTTCGAACCCCACCCGTGGTATGGTTTGTTTGCAATCGTGTCATTACGATTTCGTGAGCCGTGCCTGGAGGTTACCTTTGGTCCCCCACGCGGCACGGTCCCGGACCAGGCCTTCTGGTTGCTAGCCTGATCGATCAGGCTATTAGTGACCGCCGCCCATCCTAGCGTATGCACTACAATCAAGCTGATCAGGAACTGTTGCGAGGAATCTGTCGTGTTCAATCTTGAAGACAGCCAGTGGTGTGATGGCGCTCCCCCTCATGCATGAAATGAGGGTGTTGACGAGTCATGGGCCATTAACACTGAGTGTTTTTTCGGTGCACTCATTACTCCCCTGTATATTATCAGTGCTATGTTGCACCAAGTGCAACATAGCACATATAAGCACATGAGGCTTCTCTTGTGCTTGTATGTAGTGATTTCGTGTGCTGATTTTGAAGCAATCCCTCCAAGCATCTTTAAGGTTTAGATTATTGTGTATCTTTCTCGCCAACATTAAAAGGAGTACAATTCCAAGGACTTTAATCGCTCTAAGTAATTTAGCTGCTTGACTGAGTTTATACGAGCTGTGAAGCTTCTCTGTCTGTGGTTTAAGAAACATCACTTCTATTGTAAGCTCCGTAGCTGAATGGTAACACTACTGAGCTTGGTACATGCAAGGATTTCGGTTCGAATCCTCCGTCCTTTACTAGTTTACACACACACACATTATATATATATAAATAAATGTGCAAGATAACCACTATGATAATGTGAGTAGTCACGAAAGCGCTTGGAATTCCTCTATTTTTTCATAGTGGTTGTCTTGTATATTTTGATATCACCTGTTTACTGTGATCTTTTTGTATATATATATATATATATATATATATATATATATATATATATATATATATATATATATATATATATAATAATTTTAAGCTGTAATAGATATACAGAAACAATGTAATAATCACAAAGGTACTGTAATAACTTACAACAGTGCTTTTAAAAGTGAGTGAAAAAGTTTTTGTATTCTATGTCTTGTTTCCAGACTTAAAACTTTTTTCAGATATAAAGTTTGTATGGTAAGGGGAGTGGCGGGTCCGGGAGTGGCGGGTCTGGGAGTGGCGGGTCCGGGAGTGGCGGGTCCGGGAGTGGCGGGTCCGGGAGTGGCGGGTCCGGGAGTGGCGGGTCCGGGAGTGGCGGGTCCGGGAGTGGCGGGTCCGGGAGTGGCGGGTCCGGGAGTGGTGGGTCCGGGAGTGAGGTGTTGGGAAGATCCAAGGAAGGGAGAGGTGAGGGAGTCAGAGGTACGTGGGAAGACGTGAAAGAGGGAGATGAGAAGAGGTAAGGGAGAAAGAGGGCAGAGGGGGAGGAAGGGAGAGAGAGAGGGAGAGAAATGAGATGGATATAATATGGGAAGACTGCGAGAGGTAGAGAAACGAGAGGGGAGAGGAGACGGAGAGAAGTGCAGGGAGGGAGATGTAGAGAACTATGAGATGGATGGGGAAGAAAGGGGACTGACAGCCATAACAGAGTCCACCATCCCCTCCTATGAGGGGAGGGAGGTGGGGGAAGACGGAGACAGACAGATGGTCAGGAGATCCTGGGGAAAGGGAAGGCAGGATGGGGAGGAAGATTGGGAAAGGATAGGCAGGGATAGGAAAGAAGAAGGGGTGTTTGGAGGGTGAAAATAGAGG
Organism: Cherax destructor; assembly: GCA_009830355.1. Classification (NCBI taxonomy): domain Eukaryota; kingdom Metazoa; phylum Arthropoda; class Malacostraca; order Decapoda; family Parastacidae; genus Cherax; species Cherax destructor. Next base: position 108,712 of record WNWK01000397.1, read on the forward strand.
GAGGGAGGAAGAAAGAGACAAGGAAAGGGAGATATTGAGAGGGTGGGAAGGGAGTCAATGTAGAGAAAATGAGAGAAAGAGAGAAAGTGAAGAGAAAAAATAGTGGAAAGAGTGGAAAAGAGGGATGGGGGGAATGATGATAAGAGAAAGAGAAAGACGGAAGAGCTGAGGGAAGGGGAGAAAAAGGAGACACGAGAAGGGGAATGTGTGAGGGGGAGGGAAAGAGGGAGAGGAGTTAGAGTAGTAGTCCCAAGGGGAAAATATCTTCCTCCTCACCCCTCCCTCCAGTAAGGTTACGACCCTTGTCCCCTCCCCCAGGCAGCTTCCTCCACACCAGGACCAGAGAGACAATCCGTTATGAGGATTTACCGCTCTCCCACACTACATTTATACGTGTATTCACACGTATATATATATATATATATATATATATATATATATATATATATATATATGTATGTATGTCGTGCCGAACAGGTAAAACTTGCAATTTTGGCTTTAATAGCAACGCTCTTCTTGCCGAATAAGGCAAGCGAGAATTTGTGTATGCAATAATTTCGCAAAAATCATTCTGAACCTACCGAAAAAAAGTATATTTCATTGTGTTGGTTAATTATTAAATTATTGTAAACTTATCTAAAATATATTTAGTTGGATTAGGCTAAATTAAATTAAGGTTAGGTAAGTTTTCTAAGGTTCTTTTGGCACAAAATTATTATTTTTTACATTAATATAAATTAAAAAATATATCTTTAATCGTATAAGAGAAAATTTTAGAAAGGACTTAATTTTAAATGAGTTCTTGCAAATTGACTAGTTTTACCGATTCGGCACGACACGTATATAAGATCACAGTAAACAGGTGATATCACAATATGCAGAACAACTACTGTGAGAAAATAGTGAAATTCCAAGCACTTTCGTCGATAAGTGTCAGCTAATATAAATATACATATGTAGTCCCACGTCACCTGCTTGACTCCTATCCAGACGCTTTTGGTTGTCATCGGATCTGCATAGCTGGGGGGGGGGGGCTCTTATTGCTGGGCATCTGGCTGTTGCGACACTCCTCTTGACGATATTGTTAACCTCTTCATACCTTGCATGAAGAGGTAAACAAGACCATGGTACCCAAATCGGTCTTCCGATTCACTGCCATAGCTACATCTGTGGTCAGCGACGATAGGGACGGCAAGGCGAAGGGAAACCCCAATGAGGATGGTCTGCAGGTCGAGGTTTGTGCCAAGCGAGGAACTGGGGACAGCCAACAGGAAATTCCCTGCATGAAGAGCTCTCACTGCCAGAAAGCTAGCTCTATTTTTGCCCTATGCACACTCAAAGTATTGTTAAGACTATATTCTCAAATTTTTGGGCCATCCAAGTGTGACTGTTCATAACTGTGGGTAGGGAGCAAGTCTGGTTGAGGAGTGTGTTCGAATATCCCACAGCCTGGCTCTATCAATGAACTTTTGGCTACGGACCTCAACATTGTGTCTGAGGAATTCAGTAAAGTTTGCTGCGAACCTCACGTGTCATCCAGTGAGATTCGCACCTTCGGCAAGCCAGCATTAAAACTACAAAATCAACACTCTTACTAGACCATGGTAGGGTGATGTCCCAAACACAGGACAGGCAAAGAGTTGTCCCAAACGGAACCCCAAGTCCAATGACGTCACACGTCCCAAGCAGCAGCGTAATTTTCCCATAAATCTGTCATTAACTGGAGTGAAACATGATCCTCTCTTTACAGGAGCTCTTAACTGCCTCAAACAAGCAGTCACACACCTGCATATATACATAAAACATACAGGTAAATGCTCATGCATAAACACGAGGCCAACCATCTGTAATCATACTTCTGCAAGTTGAACTATGTATGAACTTACCAAATATATGGAGAGGGGAAACCAAAAAATGTGCAAAGTCACCTTTACTATCATCATCTCTCTCTCTCTCTCTCTCTCTCTCTCTCTCTCTCTCTCTCTCTGCAACGCTATGGAAGGGAAGCGGTTTTCTTATCCCTGACAATAACAAGATACTTAAAGACAATGGACAAGGCTTAATCGTATATCACTAGACCGGAGGTAAGTGTGTTTGAGGATTCCAAAATACTGGAGAAGAGGAGGCTAAAATATCTTTTATTTTTTAATTAAGCTAAATTAAATACATCAGCATTGTGTCATCCAATTGCATATGACTGTTACCGTACATTACGAGAAGATGGGTTTAATACAGTGTCGAAATCTGTCAAACTGAGCTGGGAGACTTGAGTGGGGCATTGAGGATATAGCAAAGTATTTCATCATGGGGTTCATCAGCTACGGGAGGTTCACTTCCAGCAGAGTTCTAGTTACTTTTACTTAGGAATTAGGGGTTGGGCCTGGTGGTGGGTTTGTAGTGGGAGAGGGAGTGTGGAGGGGAAGCTGGGGAGGGGAGTGTAAGAGGGGAGTGTAAGAGGGAAGTGGGGAGAGTTAAAAATTTAGAGAACACTGACTCTATACTATACTATACTGACTGACTATACTATACTGACTCTGCCTTGCTTTTGAGACAGCCGCTGTGGAAGAGTTTAGGACCGTTTTGATTCATCTGTTGTGTGGACAGACTGCTTACGTTAGTGAATTACATTATATGTCCTGGCACTGACCGATTCATTTGAGTGCTGTTAACCTTTACTTATATATGGTGGAGTGGACTCTTATTTCTGAGTATTAAGTAGTGAAAAGACATAGCATTTTCCAGGCTTTGTGAGTTGAATCACTTGTGCTCTCTCACTTGGAGTACTGCTCAGTGTTGACAGCGCCATTCATAGCGGGAGTGATAGCAAAGCTGGACAAAATAGAGGGAATGTTCTCTGCCTACACGGAACCGATAAAGTATTTAAACTACTGGGAATACCTTAAAGAACTGTAAATATACCCTCTGGAAAGAACACAAGATAAGCAATATGTAGAAAATACCATTACAACAACATAGTAGAGGGAGATATATGGAAGGAAGTGTGATATAAACCAATACGAGAAAACTATCAGTATCCGTGGGCCTAGACTAGTCATACTGCTGGCAATATATATTCGAAATATTGCTGGAACCAGTGTAGAGGTCTCCAATAGGAAATTGGCTCACTGTGTCCGTGGTGTGGCAAATCCAAGTTTGTTGGATCTAAGGGCTTGCGGGCGGCTAAAAGCAACAGCCTCGTCGACCAGACAGTCAAAAGTGAGGCCTGGCCCAAGGCTGACCCGCGGGAGTAGGAAATTTCCTGAAACATATCACAGGTGAATCACAGGCGTCTCACACTGCCTTGTTGGATGTCTACACACTGCATTGTGTGGACTTAAGTCCTTGACTAGATGGTATCTGCACATACACACACACATGCACCGTGTGGACCTGGGGTCGTGTGCGAGGGAGCTACTGTGAACCTTGAGAAAGCGGTACGACTTTTCCGTAATATACCTTTGAGTAATCTACTGAAAATGTAATCAGTTACCATTTCAATGACGTTCTATCCTCTGGCTATTATTTCTCGTGCAGACTGTAAATATATATTTTACAAGATGTCTTCATTCAGTAAAGAAAGGCGCATTTTACACTTATTTACCACATCCCTAGAGTAGTAAACAAGTAAGATTTTCGGTACAAAACCTCGAGTCAATTATTTTTGGAAGCAGAGACAAGCATTGTCTCGAAGGAAGTTCAAGACACTGATGATTACAGAAGTACACGTGTAGTGATCATTGACAGGTATAAATGCAAGAAACTAGAGATTATTGGATAGTATAAGAAACTAGTGATTATTGGATAGTATACCTAGTGATTATTGGATAGTATAACTAGTGATTATTGGATAGTATACCTAGTGATTATTGGATAGTATAACTAGTGATTATTGGATAGTATAACTAGTGATTATTGGATAGTATAACTAGTGATTATTGGATAGTATAACTAGTGATTATTGGATAGTATAACTAGTGATTATTGGATACTATAACTAGTGATTATTGGATAGTATAACTAGTGATTATTGGATAGTATAACTAGTGATTATTGGATAGTATAACTAGTGATTATTGGATAGTATAACTAGTGATTATTGGATAGTATAACTAGTGATTATTGGATAGTATAACTAGTGATTATTGGATAGTATAACTAGTGATTATTGGATAGTATAACTAGTGATTATTGGATAGTATAACTAGTGATTATGAGGAATTATAAGAAACTAGTGATTATTGGATAGTATAACTAGTGATTATTGGATAGTATAACTAGTGATTATGAGGAATTATAAGAAACTAGTGATTATTGGATAGTATAACTAGTGATTATGAGGAATTATAAGAAACTAGTGATAATTGGATAGTATAACTAGTGATTATTGGATAGTATAACTAGTGATTATTGGATAGTATAACTAGTGATTATGAGGAATTATAAGAAACTAGTGATTATTGGATAGTATAACTAGTGGTTATTGGATAGTATAACTAGTGGTTATGAGGAAGTATAAGAAACTAGTGATTATTAGATAGTATAACTAGTGACTATTGGATAGTATAACTAGTGATTATGAGGAAGTATAAGAAACTAGTGATTATTGAATAGTATGACTAGTGATTATTGGATAGTATAACTAGTGATTATGAGGAAGTATAAGAAACTAGTGATTATTGGATAGTATAACTTGATTATTGGATAGTATAACTAGTGATTATGAGGAAGTATAAGAAACTAGTGATTATTGGATAGTATGACTAGTGATTATTGGATAGTATAACTAGTGATTATGAGGAAGTATAAGAAACTAGTGATTATTGGATAGTATGACTAGTGATTATTTGATAGTATAACTAGTGATTATTGGATAGTATAACTAGTGATTATGAGGAAGTATAAAAAACTAGGGATTATTAGGAAGTATAAGTAAGAACTGGTAATTATTGGGAAGTATAAGTAAGAACTAGTGATTATTGGAAAGTGTAAGAATCTAGTAATTATTAGAAAGCACAAGACACGAGTGACTATCAGAAGAAAAAAAAGCTTGAGAGGAAAGTTGTTTAAATTCGTGATTAACACTGGGAATTACCGAGGCTTATAAGTGCTTTAATTGCTTCATTTTTATGATATTAAGTAATTATTAAATTTTTTCAAGGGATTATGAAGGGAAGACGTATTAATTGTCGAGTGCTTACAACCCCTAGCTGCCTTCCTTCCCTCTTTCCCTAACTGCCCTCCTACCCTCTTCTCCTAGCTGCTCTCCTACCCTCTTCTCCTAGCTGCCTTTCTTCCCTCTTTTTTCCCAAAGCTGCCTTCCTTTCCCTTTTTTCCCATAGCTGCCTTCCTTCCCTCTTTCTACCCCTAACTGCCTTCCTCCCCTCTCCTAACTTCCTTCTTGTCTTTTCCCTCCCCTAGCTGCCCTCCTTTCTCCCCTTTCCTTCTAGCTTCCTTTCTATCGTCTGTAGCTTCCTAACTCTCCCTCTAGCACCTATCTTCCATTCCCTTCCTGCCGCCAAGCCCTCCTTCGTTTGTGTTTCCATCTTCCCCTTCCACTTTTTGGCTCCCTTCCCCATTTCCCAGCTCCCTTTCCCGTTTCTCATAACCCCTCCCGCAGTTCTGGTTTCGGTTGGACAGAAACTATGAATATGCAGATTACAATCTTAACCAAAGAAACTTTCTGTATAATCACGCTGTACATATCAGTAATGATTCTGGTCTGGCAAACACACAACTGCGCCAGACTAACCCCACACACTGGCATCTTTTTATTTTGTCCGGTTCTTTAACTGTTGCAGAGATACAAGAGACACACTACCAAACCTACACGCGTTCTCACACAAGCACAGCGACACACCTGGAAAGCACCAAGCCCAGGCGGGGCTGGAGTGTCTTACACAGGATGTGACCTCCAGCAAGCCTGGAGTGTCTTACACAGGATGTGACCTCCAGCAAGCCTGGAGTGTCTTACACAGGATGTGACTTCCAGCAAGCCTGGAGTGTCTTACAAGGAATATGACTGTCAGCAGGACTGGAATTCCTATACATTTTATTCCATGCGCCCAATAAGAGTCAGCTTAAATAAAGGTACATATTTTTACTTCTAGGTGGGCAGGTGTAGAAGGTATGTCAGGAAACTTGCCTACACTCTTCTACGTGGCAGAGAGTCGACCCTTAACCTTGCGGTTGTTAGCTGAATGCTCTCAACAGTTAACTACATATCGCCCCGTCATAGAAACTGCGATTATTAAGAGGGTAAGTCACTGAAGGTTAGTGTACAATAGTAGTGAATGATGTGTTGACTTATATAAAAAAATATTTTATAGGGGAGAATTGTGTAATCGTCTTTCTGGCGAAGTGAGCGTGGTGTGGGGTGCTTTGGGTGTTTGTTGGGTGTTGCTGGGGTGTAGGTGGGGTGTGTGGGGGAAAAAAGGATCACCTGAACACTATGCACCACTAAGAAAACAGACAATTTTTTTTTTTTCAAATTCTTCTAAAACCATTTTTTTTCACCAACACTAACAAAGGTTTCTTTTATTCAGCGTATATTTCTGGGGGAGGAACTGTGTGCGTGTGTACGTGGGGTTCTGTGTACGTGTGTACGTGGGGTTCTGTGTACGTATGTGCGCGCTGGGTCTTGCGTATCTATGTATGTGCTCGCGAAACTATTATGTGGGCGCGACCAGGGAGGAAGAGCCAATTTGTAAGGTTGGTGATGGCAGGGGTTGTGGTGGAGGGTGATGAGAGGGTTGCCAGCACGCACCCCTGGGCACACGCGTGCGTCACACGCACACACACACACACACACACACACACACACACACACAGAGGCAGGCAAGATGAAAAACAGAAGGCCATGCAGGCAGATGGGCAGGCAGGCAGGCAGGGAGACAGGTTGGTATGGAGGCAACCAAACAGGAAGGCAAGCAGGTAGGCAGGCTGGCAAGCAGACAGACAGACAGAGGCAAACACAGCTTTTAACCAAAACGACCTCTTTTTTATCATTCTCTCCATTATATGTTTTACCTTCGCCATTACACTTGTCAGAGACAGTGGTCTGTAGTTGAGGCTTGTTTTCTTCACTCACCTTTCTTGAATATTGGCATTACGTTTGACACCTTCTATGGATCTGTCAGTTTTCCCATTTAAGTGATTTCTTGGAAAAAACAATGGGCAAGAGCCTTCTTGAGGAATTCAGCTCCTCTCTCTATCCATATTGAAATTATGTCAAGAACCATTGCCTGTGTTGTTAGTTCACTCTGGATCCTCATTACCTCCTTGCCCGTGACGACGCCGGGCAAGTGATCACATCCCAGACATCATTTAGGTTTATAAGACTAAGCACACATCCTTACTAGAGATTGTGTGTGTGTGTGTGTGTGTGTGTGTGTGTGTGTGTGTGTGTGTGTGAGTTGTCCACCATCTTTCCTCAGTTTTATCGTATGTTCCTTGGGTGACGTTTCCATGATGTAAAGCAATAGCAAAGAACTACAGACCAATAGCGCTAACGTCCCATATCATAAAAAAATCTTTGAAAGGGTTCTAAGAAGCAAGATCGCCACTCATCTAGATACCCATCAATTACACAACCCAGGGCAGCACGGGTTTAGAGCAGGTCGCTCCTGTCTGTCCCAACTACTGGACCACTACGACCAGGTTCTAGATGCTCTAGAAGACAAACAGAATGCAGATGTTATATACACAGACTTTGCAAAAGCCTTTGACAAGTGTGACCATGGTGTAATAGCACACAAAATGCGTGATAAAGGAATAACAGGAAAAGTTGGTAGATGGATCTATAATTTCCTAACATGTAGAACACAAAGAGTAGTAGTCAACAGAGTAAAGTCTGAGGCAGCTAATGTGAAACGCTCTGTTCCACAAGGCACAGTACTCGCTCCCATCCTATTCCTCATCCTCATATCGGACATAGACAGGGATATAAGCCACAGTGCTGTGTCTTCCTTTGCAGATGACACCCGAATCTGTATGACAGTGTCCACCGTTGAAGACACTGCAAGACTCCAAGCAGACATAAACCAAATCTTTAAATGGGCTGCAGAAAACAATATGAAGTTCAGTGATGAGAAATTTAAATTACTCAGATATGGAAAACGTGAGGAAATTAAAATCTCATCGGAGTACAAAACTAATTCCAACCACATAATAGAGCGAAAAACTAATGTCAAAGACCTGGGAGTGATCATGTCAGAGGATCTCACCTTCAAGGACCATAACACCGTAGCAATCGCATCTGCTAGAAAAATGACAGGATGGATAATGAGAACCTTCAAAACCAGGGATGCAAAGCCCATGTTGACACTTTACAAATCGCTTGTTCTATCTAGGCTGTAATATTGCTGCACACTAACTGCACCTTTTAAGGCAGGTGAAATTGCTGACCTAGAAAATGTGCAGAGAACCTTCACGGCACGCATAACTGCGATAAACCACCTCAATTACTGGGAACGCTTGAAGTTCCTAAACCTGTACTCCCTAGAACGCAGGCGGGAGAGATACATTATTATATACACGTGGAAAATTCTCGAGGGATTAGTACCAAACTTGCACACGAGAGTCACTCCCTACGAAAGCAAAAGACTCGGCAGGCGATGTAACATCCCCCAATGAAAAGCAGAGGTGCCACTAGCACGTTGAGGGACAACACAATAAGTGTCAGGGGCCCAAGATTGTTCAACTGCCTCCCAGCATACATCAGGGGGATTACCAACAAACCCCTGGCTGTCTTCAAGCAGGCACTGGACAGGCACCTCAAGTCGGTACCTGACCAGCCAGGCTGTGGCTCGTACGTTGGACTGCGTGCGGCCTGCAGTAACAGCCTGGTTGATCAGGCTCTGGTCCCACATGAGGCCTGGTCACAGACCGGGCCGCGGGGGCGTTGACCCCTGGAATTCTCTCCAGGTAAACTCCAGGTAATATTTAACGTTCCCAAGTCTGGGTGAACTACTGGGTCCATAACATCCAATCATAATGTTTCATGGGCCGAAACTATCCAGTCATAACACTCCAGTGAATGAAACCATCCGGTCTTGATGCTCTAAATGCCGAGATCATCTATATTGCTCCTTGGCTTGAAATTATCCAGTAACAGTGCTTTCTAGGGTTGATATCAACCAATATAAATGCTCCAGGGTTGAAATCATTCGTTCACTATGCTCCATGGGTTGACCTCGTCCAAATATTATCCTCAGAGGGTCGATATCATCCAGTCACAATGATGTGAGGACAAGATCATTCAGTCACATTGTTCCAAGGATTGAGAATACACAGTCATAATCCATCAAGAGTTGAGATCAAATCAAAATCCTTCAGAGGAAATATACACCCACACATCAATAGACAAAAGCATCCACGCGTGTATTAATTACTTGGTCATCTTGCCTGGACTTGTTAATCCATTCTCAGCAGTGTGATTAGGTTCTATGCTCTTACACTCACTCTCCCATTCACTCTCATCGTCCTCCATTCACTCTGTCCTATTTACTTTCACTCTCTGCATGGAGGCGGGACAGAGTGATCAGGCGTGTTAAGGTTATTTACCCGAGATTAAAATAACCACTTAACTCTGAGATAACTTAGCGACCCAAGTCATCCCGGCCAGAGTGAGGCAGTGGCCCCTCATGCGCTACTTTCCATGAATCCACAGTCATTATCGAATCATTAACTGCAAATTACCCACCATTGTATGTAATTTAGATCGTTGTGTGTTAGATTAATGGATCGCCAACACTGAGTAAATAGGGAGGTAATCCAGACAATACCACCGATGATTTCCGCCGTATTTGAGCTATTTGTGTTCCGTATTGCGGGCGGCTATAGAATTTACATGAAACGAGGAGTCTTGGCGACCACAAGATAGTATGTAGTGTGTTCACTCAGGAACCAATACTAACTGTTGCTACCTTCCCACCGCTTGCAGTTCCACATTATATAATGCATGGATTTTCGTTGCTCCTATGAAAGCTTAAGTATAAGGCAGGTTAGTATTATTTGCTTGAATCCATCCTGGACCAAGCCATTATCTTGTATATATTCATTTTGGGGGAATTGGGGTGGTTAGCCTGAGACCATTTGCAACAGATAACAGGTTAGGGAAGCTATGATAGGTCTACTATGGGGGTGAACCCGATTACACCAAATGAAGAAGCGAAACCAGGAGCTGAAACTCAACCCCTGCAACCATAAATAAGAGATTACAGTTACACGTGGCTCTACGACCAAATTTGCGCAAGACTTAATTCTTCTTTTCACCTAAAGAATAAAAAGCCGCAATGCCGTGATTGGATCGTTTCACCAAAACGACTACCTTTCGGTCATGGTTGGACCGAAACTGGTCCAACCATCTCGCTGTTAGCACGTTAGACATTACCTTTGATAAAACAATCGACTCCAGAGGATTTTTGTAGTTGCCAGCCAGAAACTTATCAACATAACTACCATTGTTGTCGCTTGAAATTTTTTTTAAGTGTAAGAGTGAGAAAATCTTACGATAATCTAAAAATAATCAACACACACACACACACACACACACACACACACACACACACAAACACCTCCATATAAAAAACGAGACTACGAAAAGGCGTAGACAAAATACGAATAAAATATATTTTCGGTACATGAATGATGATGGGTGTGGTGATGATGGTGGTGGTGATGGTGATGGTGGTGGTGATGGGGGTGGTGGTGGTGATGGTGGTGGTGATGGTGGTGGTGGTGATGGTGGTGGTGATGGTGGTGGTGATGGGGTGGTGGTTTTTTTGTGGTGATGGTAGTGGTGGTAGTGATGGAGGTGTGGTAGGGGTGGTAGTAGTGATGGGGGTGTGGTGGTGGTGGTGGTAGTGATGGAAATGTGGTGGTGGTGGTAGTGATGGAAATGTGGTGGTGGTGGTAGTGATGGAAATGTGGTGGTGGTGGTAGTGATGGGGGTGTGGTGGTGGTAGTGATGGGGGTGGTGATGGAGGTGGGTTAGGCTCCCCACTGGGCTGACCAGCCCACCTTCATTACCACTACATGCCCACTGATAAATCAAAGACTTTTCTGCCTCATTAAGACATTTCAATGCGAGAGTTGAACCTTACAATAATAATAATAATAATAATAATAATAATAATAATAATAATAATAATAATAATAATAATACCACTACTACTATTATTAATAATAATAAATTATAATAATAATAATATATAATAATAATAATAATAATTAATAATATTATTAGTATTATATTAGTTATGGGGAAGCACCCCAATAGTCATACAGCACCTGGGGAAATGGGAGGTAATTAGGTTTGATCCAAGGAAGGAGAGGGTAGATCCAGTCCTTCGGATCAGAAGTCATTCACCTGCAACAAGGCGCCTGTAGATGAATGGTTCAGAGAACCGACAAGTTGATAAATTAGACACATATGCAACACTTGGGTATCTTTATTGAGGAAACGTTTCGCCACACAGTGGCTTCATCAGTCCATACAAAGGAGAATGGCGAAGAACAGGAGGAGTTTGAGGTAATCAGTCCCTCAGCCTTGAGTCGATGTAATCAGTCCATCAATCTTGAAAAGAATACAGCATATAAGAACATAAGAACATAAGAAGGAACACTGCAGCAGGCCTACTGGCCCATGCGAGGCAAGTCCAATTCTCCCACCTTATGTACTGTAGGCAGGTGAGGTGCAGCAGTCGTAGGTGGTGTCATATTTGACAAATGTGGCACCATGAAGGGAGGAAAAGGGGAGTTTCCAGGAAGGGAAAAAATGATGTGTATCTGTATGTACGCAGATGAGCGTGCGGACTACGCACACGGAGGTGTAAACATACGCACATGAACGCACCACTGATATACGTGTGCACGCTCATGCGCGTATTTGTACACACACAGGTCCATATTTTGTTGTTTTATGTTCAAAGCCAAACGTGTGTGTGTGGATTATTTAACATAAGGAGCGGTGAAGGTTTGATCCTCACTCCACCCACACCCACACCCACACACACACACACACACACACCCACACATGACCATACACGGCGTTGTGTGCACTTGCCAGCAGGAATAAAGTGCTTTAAGACCGTATGACGAAGACTTGAGGATGAGCAAGTGAAGTGACGAGTGGTGGACTTTCAAGGGAATAAGTGTCATTTAAACAGGAGAAAGTGTAGAAAAAAGTTATACGAATAATAAAGAATGTATTAAAAAATACTGAAAGCGTTAGATGGAAATTATTATTATTATTATTATTATTATTATTATTATTATTATTATTATTATTATTATTATTAACCAATAGGGGCCATACATCTTGTGGGGAATGTGATGTAATCAGGACTGACATAAAGAAAGGGGTGGGTAACATAATCCTGGTATCAAGGGATCAAGGTCCCCTCCAGCATCAAGGCACCCCCGGGTTGAGTAATTACACACAGATTTTCACCAGATTACTAAAAAAAATAGAAATTCTTGTTACTTCAGATTACATAGTTTTTCAAAAGTATGGAAGGTAAAATGCTTAGACCAAATCTGGGATAAGACCCGAGAGCTGTAGTTTAACCCACTCAACCTCGACGAAAAAGTCAATATACCTCACGAGGCTCAGATTACATTTAGATTTGCTGCCGTAGAGCTTAGTGTACTGTTAGCACAAAAAACAAAATAATAGATACAAAAAGGCCTAGGAACTAGGCTCCATAAAGGTTAACTTTAACACATCTGGATATATATCTATAACGTATATATCATCTGTTGCCAGCAAATATAGGATATTTGAGATTAAAATGTCTGCAGAACAAAACATTAATTTTTACCTCTCATGAAGGAACTGTTCTTACATGTCGTAAAATTAGTCTTTACTGCACATGAAGGTACAATGTGCACATTGTGGGAATAATATGTGAGACTAATACTCACATGGTACGTAGTCAAGCCTCTCTTATTATCATAACGATCGTTCAAAATAATAATAATTGATAAATAATTTCAGTCTTTCATCGTTTTTTGCTTTTGCTCCAGCAAACTAAGATTAAATAAAATATATATAAATGCTTAAATTCTGATGATTACAGAAGACAAATGTTAGAAATTCATACTGTGCGCCAAATGTTGAATAAGTTTAGTTTTCAGACATCGTCTTCGGCTCTTCAAGTTACTGGGTAGTGATGGTCAACTGGAAGTGTGATAAGGGTATTACAAAATTAGAGAGCCATTTTGAAAACAACCTCAATTAAAACAATTATAAATACTTAATCATTAAGGTTGCTGCACCGGTAATTAGGCAGCTGAGACGACAGTTAAGCAGCACCACCAGACAATTAGGCAGGTGCCCGACAATTAGATGATTCCAATCATAACATCTCGTAAAGCAGGTCAGGAAACTGGCATTCAACGAGTCTCGTTTTTCTCCAGCCAGGCCGTCAGCTCCTCTCCTTGCTCATTAACCACTCTCCGCTCTTAATTATCACTACTTTGTGTTATTACACGTTATCTCCAATTATAGGGCAAAAAATCTTGCGCGGACAGCCCCTATAACCGATGAGGACTCTAGCCTATGATTTGCGGCGTCTGAAATTGCACCATTGCTCACCAAATTATTACTAACTTCTAGTGGCCGGGGTTGCAATCATATTCAATAACTTGGAGCGCATAATTTTCACCAGTGATATCTCCACATTATCCGGCGATCATCAGAGGAGTTTACGGTACTAGGGAGGATGAATGCGGACGTAGATATCATTGCGCTGCTATCTGAGAAGCAATCCTCTTCCTCAGCTGCTTTTTCCTGGAGAATCCTGTATGCAACGGCTGGAAGAGTTCCACAACGTCCATGGAAACTACATTTTGGGTATAATTCAGGAGACTCATGGAAGTTACAACTAGGCATCTTCATGGAGATTAAGGGAAGCTTCGGCTGTGTGTGGTCCAAGAGGATCATGGATGGAGCAACTGGGAGAGGCACTGAAGAACTACTGTGCGTCTTCAGAGAGATGCTTCAGTAATTCCGAGGGTATTACTGAAGTTGTAACTGGGAGTACATCGAAGGTTCTTAGAAGCTAGAAGTTGGTGTTATGCAGTGAACATATGCAATGTCATGCCGTGCTCTAACAGGCTAAAAAAAAAAAAAACCCACTAAGATAATGATTGAGCAGATTGTTCAACTAAGGTCAGTGAAGGAATTAATGTAATGAAGAAGACTTATTAAAGATTGTGTTTATGAAGAGGCTGACGAAAACTTTCACTAAATATATTCCAGGTAGATGACGAACACTGTGGCTGCTGGTGTTCCCAATCTCTCGAAAAGCGCTAATGATGAACACAGTCACATTTGGTTTTCATTATTACCATTATATACGCTGTAGTTACCAATTGTCAAAGATACGTGTCGATAGACACTTAGCCTGTTGTTTGTAGTGTGTGTGTGTTTGTTAACAATTGTTACAAGCACTTGTCGATAGCCACTGAGAATGCAGGTACCTTTCCTCAACACTTAACTACTTTCAGAAGACTGAAATTTCATTAAACATTGTTTTTTTTTTACTCAGGATATTACTTCCAGCAATACTGAACCTTCTAACACCTCACAGAAAGGGTGAGAATCGATGCCATGGCTACCAGTCCTAAAACTAGCGGGCCAGTGGGCTAACCAGTGTACCATGACGGCCTTATAAGATTCATCCAACAGTTACTGTACATTAGATGCGGCTCATAGTAGTCGCCTAGCGCACACAGCTGCTTTTCCTGCTAGATGACCAGGGGAAACCGGGGGCAACCAGGTTCAACAGGGGGCAACCAGGTTCAACAGGGGGCAACCAGGGGCAACCGGGTTAAAATAAAAAATATACCAATATGAGTAAAGTGCAGTGAACACTTGTCAGTGGAGACAGAAACTCAGGAAATTAACTGATCTGTGTATTTCGACTCCCTGCTGGGTCCTCTTCAGCAGATCTGAAGAGACCCCCCAATAGGGGATGGGTCGAAATAAACAGATCAATTAGTTTTCTGAGTTTTTTTCTCTCTCTCTTCATGTGGCTTATTGCTCAGCACTTACCAGTATGCTTAGCTGATCGGTGTGGGCGGGGATGGGTGTGGTGGGCGTTTGTCTGCTACTGAACTGTAATACCGCTTAGGAGTCATTTCATGTAGAGTTCATATCACAATAGTGCTCAACCTCTTTGTTAGGAATGATGTAACCAGGTTACCCTAGAAGGGTGAAAAGTGGAGCGACTTAAATGATCTAGTGAAGGCTAACTCACCACACAGTTTCAAGAGTAGGTATGATGAGAACCAAGAGACCAAAATCATTATTGTCAATGAAGGTAGTTTTAGGTGAAGCTGAGTTGAGCCTCGACCCTAGGAATTATGATTATTATTAAAAGTAGTAGTAGTAATATTAGTAGTAGTAGTGGTAGTAATAGGAGTAGTAATAGTAGTAGTGGTAGTAATAGTAGTAATAGAAGTAGTAGTAGTAGTAATAATAGTAGTAGTAGTAATAGTAGTAGTAATAGTAGTAGTAATAGTAGTAGTAATAGTAGTAGTAATAATAGTAGTAGTAATAGCAGTAGTAGTAGTAGTAGTGTTAGGTAATGTTTACCTTAGCTGCGCGAAAAATATGGGTTATTATGTAAATTCTCTAACATTAAGTGGAAAGTGCGATGGAGATATTGATATGTTGTGCCTATGGCAACAAAACTACTTTTTTTCAGTAAAGCAAAAAAAAAAAAAAAAAAAAAAAAAAAAAAAAAAAAGCATCCAGCATAGCAGAACCTAATGTAAGCCAACCTAGAGTTCGAGTTAAATACACTAGGTCAGGTTAGATTTGGTTTGGTTAGGTTTGCACTTTGGTAACTAAAAAAAAAAAAATATATGGGCCCGAAATATAACTGTTTCTGTGGCACATCTCATTTAATATTGTGGTTTTGTTTAATACTGAAGCATTAAACATCCTTCTGAAGGAGAGTTCCTTCAGAAAGATGTCGTTAATCCCCCCTACACACACACACATATTAACAATGCATATATGGTACCTTATGTCCTGGCTATATTTCAGCGGCACACTCGAGGTTTTTACATATATATATATATATACCACTTCCCTTTGTCAGCTTGTAAGCAACTTTTCGAGTCATGTGCAACACCTGGTATGTTTTTTTTATATGTGAAGACGTTTCTCCAGTCAGTGGCTTTCTTAATCCAATGCAGATATTATAAACTGGAGACAGTGCAAGAGGGGGCGCTTTTTTTTTTTTTGGGGGGGGGAAGAGATATATTGGATTGAAAAAGCCGCTGGTTTGAAACACATAGATACCCAGGAGTGGCACATACGTTCTATTTATGAACTTGTCGATATGTTTTAGTGTAATAATATTTTTGGGTCCAAAAAGACAAGAAATGCTATGTGCGCAAAAAACAAAAAAAATGCTTAACTTAAACATGTAATTTAAGTTGTATTTCAAATATACGTTTTAGTGAGGCGTTTAAGTTAGTGGCAAGAACTGCTGGTTACATGAGTCAGGTTTCATGAAGCAAGTGTTAATCCAGCTTTATCACTGAACTTCCACAGTTTCACTCTAAGGTACCCACCGTACCACCTACCTACTTGATTCTGCCTAAATTTACTTGGCGACGAAGCGATGGTTTTATGAGGTTCAGGTTTCCATTAGACGATTTATTAAAATGAATTGATTTTTTGTGTACATTTATACGTTCATTTATAAGAATATATACATATTTCTTTTTTTTTTTAGGTCACTGTGTTGATAGTTATATGAATCTATTTCCCCTTTGTGTAGGACTGGTTATCTTGGTAATTCCCAAGTGATAGTAATTCCAGCCCTACTGGAACGAAACCTTTTGATTCCATTGCTGCTGAACAGTTACTGAAATCCTTTTCGCTCTACTGAAGCCTTCCAGCAAAGACAGATTTCATTACCTCGTACACGAAACTCGTCCTGTG
Organism: Cherax destructor; assembly: GCA_009830355.1. NCBI lineage: Eukaryota > Metazoa > Arthropoda > Malacostraca > Decapoda > Parastacidae > Cherax > Cherax destructor. Next base: position 125,675 of record WNWK01000397.1, read on the forward strand.
TGTTTAGAATATGAACGGGAGACATACTAGCGTTTTTCTCAGAGTAAGGTCGCAGCACACTGTTGATCTACCAAATTTTGTTTAATAAAACACGGTAGGGGTGGGGATTGAACTCGCGGCAAGAGAGTCGTAAAACTCCAAGCCAGAGCGTAAGCCACTGGGCCAGCTGGCTACAGCTGCTTCAATCCCCACCCGTACTATGGTCAGTTTGCAATCGTGTCATGATTTCGTGAGTCATTTCCCTTCAAATTTATGGAATCGACCCCATGACGATCATGGGGTTTACCTTGAGGGTTCTCACTCTGCCCCAATGATCAAGGAAACATACATCTTGTGGCAATTTTTCAAAGTCTTAGATACAGCTTGTTGCCTATGCTGATTCATTATAGTGTTTGATAGAAGTTAGGCTGATGAACTCTGAAATCAAGCAAGGGAAAACAAGCCGGCAGCCATCATTAACTCTAACAATCTGTACACATTTAGTGACACCAAGTTCAATGACTCCAACAAGTTATGTGTAATTGTGGTGTGGCCTCAGGAGAAACTGAGCGTCGATTTGTTGTTATTTTAAGAAAACGAGGCGTTGTGATTGACAAGTAACGCATCCAACAGGAGAATAACGCGGACTCAAACATGCATGGGTTGTCATTACAATCTACTTAGGTTTTCAGGGTAAGATTACATCAGATATGAGATTTCCGGTGTTTTTCGTCCTGAAAGGTAGGGGAAGGGCTTCAGACAAGCTCTATTATCTGTGATATACTGTGGGGATGAGACGGCACACCCCACAGCCACAGCCAACCTAGCTATGTATGTCTGTATATGCAGGTGGCTCTCACGAGGGCTCAATTTTTAAAGGATCAGAATATTTGTGAAGGAATGTGGGCTTGGGAAGACGCATGAAAAGGATGTACGTGGAACGTGAGAGGGACGTACGGGGGAGGTGGGGGGACGTAGGTGGAACGTGAGAGGGACGTACTTGGAACGTGAGAAGGATGTACGTGTAAGTAAACGGGGATATATGTGGGAGGAGGATGCGTGGACAGATACGTGGGAATTGGATACGTGAAGGAACAATAAGGGAAGTACGTGGGAGGGGTACTTGGAGGTGAGTGGGAGGGAAGTGGTAGTTAAGAACGTGAAATGTGGTGCGTAGGAGGGACGTACGTAGGATATTCAGGACACGATAGACAAGTCGGTTCGTGATGAGGACGATTTTGTGGCTTGGGTGAGTTTTGACGTGGGAGAGCACTAAGGTTAACCACTTGTGGCCAGGGGAGCTGTGGGGCAGGTAAATTATATTGTAAAGGAGCAGTGGGGGTGGGCGAGTTTTATCATGGAGGAGCTGCATGTAGACAAGTTTTAACAGAGGTTATTGATGTTCACATCAAGCTAGGAGTGCAAACATTGTGTTAGAGCTTTGACGTGTACCACACCAGGCTAGAGTGCAGACGTTTGTGGGCTACATCAGGCTAGGATGTAGTAGTAGTAGTTGTTTGAGGTCTACATCAGGTCAGGATGTAGTAGCATTAGTTTGTGATTGACATCAGGCTAGAGTGTGCGAAAAATTCTTCTTTATGTCAGACCAGGATGAAGAAGTTGTTTGTGATATACGTCTGGCAAGAGGTCAGAAATTGTTGTTTGTGATCCGCATCGGGCTAGGGTGTACGAGAACTTGTTTACTGTGCACATCAGATCAGGAGAGAAATAAAAACAAAGAGGGTGTACGAGAGGTTAGAGAAATTTATATTCAGAAATGCATGTCCAATTAAGCGAAGAAGTCACAGATGAATGGAGTGAACACGAGAAACCCTTGCTGTGTTCAGCCACATGACCATTGGTGGCGCTGAAGCACATACACTGGGGCCTATTAATGCAATAGAAGACCTCGTTACAGACCGTGTCTTGCCCACCCCCCCAGAGTTGCTTTCTTAAATAGCCACTCTCCCTTTAATGATTTAACTGTTATGCAAAGCTTCAGTGAGATCCTCTCTCTCCCTCACACACACACACAACAGAACAATTAGGAATTAAAGACGCAGTAAGCCACAGAGAAATATTACTTAGGTCCCAGAGTGTTCAGAAATTGAATCGACTTGTATGAGGTGGTGGAGACAGATTCCATACACATTCCTATACATGGAAGAAATCACAATAAAACGCGCGATTACAAATGTGAAATAATTGCCACAGTGAAAATAGGAAATAAAACCTGAGCGCTTTCATGTGTGTAAGCACATGAAAGCGCTCAGGTTTTATTTCCTATTTTCACTGTGGTATTTTCTTCATTCCTATACATATACATATACCTCGGTTAACGATGGTCCCCAAACTCGCCCTTTTATGTAAGTTTATTTTTTTAAATGCTTTTGCAATTTTGTATTTTTGAAGGGTCTAAAAGGACTAGTCTATTTTACATTATTCCTTATGGGGATAAATTCGTTTGGTAATGGCACTTGAACAGCATTCTGGAACGAAAAAATATCGTTAACCGAGGTACCACTACATCTCAAAACGGTTAGTATCACTATCTTAGTTCGATAGATTTAAATTCTATCGAAAGTACGTGAACCATTAAGATAACACAAGCTGTATGTATACCGACATCCACTGACATCAAGAATACTTTAATTCCTAAAATATTGATTACTAAAGGTCAGTATATATGTACCAATACAGTACTGTCTGGAAAACCACGTGACAACACTGTCTGGAAGATCACGTGACAACACTGGAGAAACACGTGAAAGTACGTGACAAGTTTGAGACAGGCAGCTGTCTAGTGACAGCTCCAGGGGAAGGAAGAGAGTCGTATAGCAAAACAAAATTAAGCAGTTCAATAATGGTCAGAACTTTGAAGATTTAAAAAAACATTTTTTTAAGCGTTAATTGTGTAGGAGAGAGGACGTGACACGTTGCAACAAACACACAAACTATAGTTGTTAACAAGATATATCTGCACGCTGTGTGGTTGCTGCCTTATTTAAATGTACATTTTTGTTGTTCTGCCTTCGCTGTCTACATCCTGTCTCCCCATCATGGGAAGCGTCTTGAAGCCCCCGAAGGGCTTTCGATCCAGAGAAGTGGGGGATACACTTCTCTCCTTGCATCGATTCGGAATTGTATCCCATTTATCTGGCACTGTATGACTCCAACGGGTTTAGAGCTAACTCCATGAGTACAATAATAATAGGACCGTTCTTTTCAAGAAACATTAGGGTATCCAGTTCCTTCCTTGAGCCCAACACCTCGTGAGGCGTCCAAGAAGTCTGGTCAGAAGTACAAAGGACTTATGTATGAGTCGTTTTATATAAACTAAGTGACGATCTTGGACGAACATCTTTATTATGCGCCCTATAAACATCCTGTGGGCGGTAGACAGAAGATGACAGAGGTACATAATGGGTCCAGGGACTGTACCTCACCATTACAGAGATACATAATGGGTCCAGGGACTGTAACTCACCATTACAGTGGTACATAATGGGTCCAGGGACTGTAACTCACCATTACAGAGATACATAATGGGTCCAGGGACTGTAACTCACCATTACAGTGGTACATAATGGGTCCAGGGACTGTACCTCACCATTACAGTGGTACATAATGGGTCCAGGGACTGTACCTCACCATTACAGTGGTACATAATGGGTCCAGGGACTGTACCTCACCATTACAGTGGTACATAATGGGTCCAGTGACTGTACCTCACCATTACAGTGGTACATAATGGGTCCAGGGACTGTACCTCACCATTACAGTGGTACATAATGGGTTCAGGGACTGTACCTCACCATTACAGTGGTACATAATGGGTCCAGGGACAGTAACTCACAATTACAGTGGTACATAATGGGTCCAGGGACTGTAACTCACCATTACAGTGGTACATATTGGGTACAGGGACTGTACCTCACCATTACAGTGGTACATAATGGGTCCAGGGACTGTAACTCACCATTACAGTGGTATATAATGGGTTCAGGGACTGTACCTCACCATTACAGTGGTACATAATGGGTCCTGGGACTGGGCTGCAAAGTTTTGATAGCTGGACAAGTTACAAAATTAATGAATTATTTACATGTTTATGTCTGGTCACAATAGTAATGAGTTATTTACGAAAAAAAGAACCAAGAGACATGTTACCGCACAATATATATATATATATATATATATATATATATATATATATATATATATATATATATATATATATATATATATATATATATATATATATATAAAGGATTTAACGGACAAAAGAGGAAGAGACGAGATAAAGAAGAGGATGAAGAACAAGTGGACATACATGGAGGTTAAAGACAAATGAATTTAAGGAAGCTTACGCAGTACTACCTCAGCCTGGGGAGGTCCACGAAGTGGAATGACTTCGAGGGGGCGGTGTAAGTTGAGCCTCTGACTCAGCAATCACAACTATGCGAGTACACTCCGCAAAAAATATAGAAATAGCGAAGGAAAACCCTACAAACAGTTTTAACAGTATTTATAATAGAGCTCAAAAGGTCACCAGACAGTGACGCCCCGTCTACACAGCCAACCACCTGCACAACAGCAAGGTCAGTACACCCCAACAACAACAGTTCTCGTTCATAAACTCTGATACTGATGTGTTTGTTTTATTAATTTCATGAGCTTGTTTTCCATTGTGTTCCTGCTCACGGGTTCCTGTATTCCCAGTCCTTGTCAAGGGTGCAAGGGGTTGGTGTGGGATTGGGGTATGAAAGGGGGTGGGATTTTGTGAGAGGCAGATGTGAGGAAGGTACCTGTGAGGGGGAGGTGGATGGGTACTAAATATTGAGTATGGTCTGTTTTTTTTTGTTATTATGCTTGAGTGGAAGAGAAGGCTAAGGGGTGAGGGAGGTCTGTGGGTGGTTGGGGCTGGCAGTCCTCCAGAGGCTGTACTTCCATGACTGTCGATGAATGCTGTCTCTCTCCTTCCTGTCTCTGGAGTCTTTGTGCCCTCTCAGTTCCTTCTGTTCTTTTCTTGTTCAGTCCTGGTCGAGGTACACAGGCGCTATTTTTTGTATCCTTAAACCGTGGTTGTCGATGCATGATCCTATCTAGTACCACTACAGTTATGAGCCTTAATTTGATTGGCGACTTTCCCCCTTTTCCCCTCGAGTTCCTCTCAGGTCTCTGAAAGTTTGTGTGTGTTTATTTACGGTGTGAGCCATTGAGCCTTCAGAAGGCCTCGCTCAAATGACTGAAAACACAACTATGCGGGTCATCTTACGAACAGGATCAGCGTCAGGTGAAGTTTTCCCATTTTTTCCCCCTAACAAAATACTCCCTTCCGTTGCTGGTGAGTGAGTAGTGCGGCGTTACAGGAGAATCCCTCGACATCCCTCACACCTGCTGTCTGACCACCACAATGACGCATTAATAACACGTTATGTGAGTTATGAAGACAGCTTCAAGAGGGAACCGGAACGCGATCCCAGTTGGTTTTGCGGTCTCTGGGGAAGTTAACAAGCCTGGCAAGCATAGCAGCTACCGACCCCATGCCAGCACGCTGCTGGCTACAACACCTGCAAGGAAGCTTTAAGATTTACACAGCGCCAGGACCAAAAGGTCAGTCAGTGCTTTATTCAATAAAATATTCTACACACATACACACACACTAACACTTGGTAAGATAATAAATTGTATCCTACTACCATAAAATAACCCTTATCAAATAAAAAAAAATATATATTTTTATATTAAAAGTCACCTAAAATTTATGAAAAGTTCCTACAGGTTCTCTTAGAAATTATGAAATAAAAGAGACTTAGACTGAAGGCCGAAATCATGAGCAATCAAAATTTATGCCACGGTCGAAAGCCCACTAAGCCGCCGGGTAGGCGGCATCCGTTAGCGGGTGGCCTGAAGTATCTCATCTTGAAATAAAAGAGAATGGTTTCTCATCGATGATTCTTGTAGAAAGAGAAGGATGAAGAACCCACATTCGTCGAGTCCTGTGTAATCTGTTGATAGTTCCAACTACGTCTGCCGATAATTGTGTAGCCCAAAAGGTCACTGAAGTAAACAGTCCACTATAAGGAATGCTGGATATCGTAGTCTTCGCCTCAGCAACCGTCTATTCAGTACCTGGGATCACAACGTGTTCTGGCCACAAGCACTAGCTTGTCCTTGCACCGGGTGCAGAGTCGGGCGTACCCTTTCTGGAACTTCTCAACCACTATTAATAGAGTCCGTTATCCTCTCTGGTTAATTAGTTACGCATTTCTGTACCAACTTACGCTCTCTAGTCCTCCCCAACCCCATTTAACACAATCCCCATCCTCCCGGGCCACTAACCCATCCTCAACCTTCCTCATCATGTTGTAACATCTGGCTTCTTTTGTCTTTAACATTTTCTCGTTAAACAAGTTGGGTCGGCCTTTCACGGACGACATGACTCGCTGGGGCTCACACAAAACCAAGACTGCAACAAAAAACATGTGTCCTCAAAACACAGGTGGGAGAGTACCTTTGGCTTGAGGACGCCGTATACCTGTGAGCGGTTTCCAGAGTCGTTCCACTCTTCCAGTCTGTCGTGAGACCAAGCTTCCCGGTGACTGGCTCATCAAGCAGGCTGTTGCATCCTGCAAGCTCTAACACAGTCATCACAACTTGGCAGAGCAGGCAAAGCCTGAAAGAGCCTGTTCTGTTTTCTGGCAAAAAAGTCACATACAGATGGAGACCCCTTTACTAATACTACGTTTCACGTACTCATTTAAGTTTCACGTAGGTGAAATGTTGTATACCTGGAGAGTATACATGGAGAGGGTTTCGGGGGTCAACTCCCCCGAGGCCTGGTCTGTGACCAGGCCTCGCTAATAAAAGTCTCTTTTTGCTGCACGTTTCTTTTTACCACTTGTCGAATGACAGAGCTGAAGAGGTCAGGAACCAACCGATGGACTGTAGCCTCAAGAGGTTCAGCCTCGTAGAACTATGTGATCATAATACTGCAAATAGTAGCGAAATATGTAAACATGCAAACACAGAGAAGCAATGCGAAACTTAATACAGTAGAAGAGGCAAAGACTATGTCAAACATAATTTATCGCTACATACGAAGAAAAACACAACACTGAAAGATCAGACGGTGAAGAAGAGACGGAGGAGAGAGGGACTAGGAAGGAAAATTACAACATCTGCTAAGAACTAGGCAAGAGATTTCATTTCAGTTTTTCATAACCAGGCAAGAACCAGTACCGGATATTAGAACAACCCAAGAAGATGAAGAACTTTCGTAATAATAAGAGAATCGTTTGAGAAGAGTAAGAAGAGAGGAATACAGAAATTGACTAATGACTTGAATGAACCAGTCACAGAGCTATACGATAAGTCACTCCAAGCAGAACTGTCATTATTATTATTATTATTATTATTATTATATTAACTTATAAGTGCTAGAGGCTTGAGTTATATAGCTCCTGGTAGGCAATCAGGGCTGATACAAAGAATTTAAGGGTTTCTCCAGTTCCTTGGATTAAGATCCCTTCGGAATTAAGGCACCCCTCATGAAGACCATTAAGAGATACGCAACTGCTGCTCTTGGACGGCCACTGAGGTACCAACTGTCAAGAAATGTGGCAGACATGAGGCAATAAACTACGGGCCAGTACCCTGACATGCACACAGTGCTAAGTGATGGAAGCGGTAATGAAGGAACAATTAATGGAACGTCTGCGGAGAGAGTGAACTTCATTATTACACAAAAGTCTAGTAAATAATTAAGAATGAGAAGAAATAGACGAGTGGACTGCGTCTTATTAGTCTTTCAGAAAGCATTTGACTTTTTGCTTTATCAGAAACCTTGCCACAAAATGTAAGCACAATACGGGGGTGACTCGAAGTGCTTACATGGTTTAAGGAATGTCTTAAAGACACGAGATAAGAGTCACTGTGAGGAGGAAGAGTTAGACTGACTCTCCCCGAAGATCGGTAATAACACCCATACAAATAACATAATAGTTTGATTGAATAAGAAAAAGAAGAACAAAAAGACGAAAGGTGGAGGAGGAGGAGGTGGAGGAGGAGGAGGAGGAGGAGGTGGAGGAGGAGGAGGGGAAGTAAAGTAATTGTCACATCCTCAAATCTCATGACCATTGCTTCATCCTACTAGCCCCCCACGGCAACATGCGTGGTCCAGTAGCCACCGTGAAAGCCATTTCATATGCACTCCACAGGGAGGAGAAATGCACAACTTCACAAGGATTTGTTGCTATTATTTAATTTGTTGTGGAAGTGGTCAATTAAGCTACTTTTTTTTTTTACCAGGAGAAAATTACATATGAAGGGCAGTATGAAATAAGCTGAGAGGGTAAGACCCCTGGCGGGATGTCGGTGTGATTATTGTGATTACTGAAAGTGGTTTGCTCCCTCCAGGGTGGAATTGTTTGCGTAAAAATAAGCAGGGAAAGAAAATAATGACCATAGTATGAGAAACGCGAAAGATGAAATATAAAAGACGATGATGAAAATGAATATAGCGGAAGAGCCAGGAGATAAATAATGAGTGAAGTTATGTACAAACAAATGTGCTGGCTCTCTGTCTCTGTCTCTCTCTCTCTCCCTCTCTCTCTTTCTCCCTTTCAGTCTCCCCTCCCTTTACACACATTCTCCATCACAACCCCCTATTCCTCTACCACAGGATAACTATTCTACCAATCTCCACTCTCCTCTACCCATCCTCTCTTCCTTCTCTTTCCCTGCCAGTCTCTCTCTCTCTCTTCCCTCAGACTTTGCCCTCCGTGCCCCGTGCCCATGGGCCTGCCCCTCTAAGGTCCCTCCAGCGGGCGGCCAGCATACTAAAGATGAGGGATCAACCTTTTCAATGAGTACTCAGATCTCTCGCACTCATTCATAAACTCACCCCAGACTTCCCTCTGCTATGAGGGATAAAATTCACACTTCACCGTAGTGTCGAATGTGGGAGTCAGGTATGGAGGAAGAGTGAGGAGCTAAACCTATCACGGTACGGGTGGGGTTAGAACCCATGGGTCGTAAAAACTAGTCCGGAGGTCTATGAGGAGCGAACAAGTGATTGCCTTCGGGTTCTCCACTTCTTCGCTTCATGTCGAAACATAACGCATTTCGAAGCGCATTTTTTTTTCCTTTGTTTATGGACGGGAATACAAATGCATGAATACATGCGCACATTAAGGCAGCAGTGCGCATGTGCGCGAAGCAGCGTGTATACAAGCACAGACACAAAGCACACCATGACAAAAATCTTCACAATACCAGGGGGAAAAAAAACGTTCAGATATAATACCCCAACTGAAGATGGCCATCACTCACCCAAATTACCGTCACTTGAGTCACGACTCAGAATCTCCATTGCAGGAACAATGTGTGACCCACCCAAGAGGCACTTCCAGGGAGCTATACCCTGCAGCAGAGAGGGAGGAGGGTGGGATGGAGGAAGGGATGGATGGAGGAAATAAAGACACTGATAATAGTATATGTTTTAATTATAACGCTCCATCCAAGGCTAAGCTTTACCTAGCATACACGAATAAACAAATGATCCGCTTTGTGAAGTAAAGAAGCACGCTATGCTCCGGCTAGGAGAAAAGAGAGAAGAGAGAGAGAGAGAGAGAGAGAGAGAGAGAGAGAGAGAGAGAGAGAGAGAGAGAGAGAAAGAGGGAAAGAAACGACACAGTGCAAGACACAAAAGGCCACTACGTAATATATGATACCCAGACAAATATCCGTCTTAAGTTCCTCGTCATTGAGACATCATCCAGACATCACTCCCTGCTGGAGCAATTCGCACCTCTTGATATCCACGACTAGAGTATTACTTCGCAGCAATAACTCCTGCAATCGGCAAGCGGGGAACGGATTGCCGGGGTGAGCCACACTATGTGCAATAACAGATCATCATTCACACTAAATCTTTCCGTATGGTCCACTCAACCTCTCATTACACGGAATAAATACTACCGGGCCCTGCCTCCTACCCTCCGGGAGAACCATCCACCCCACACATCCATCCACACATCAGCCCGAAACAACGCGTAGGTAATGATACTCGTTGTCACCTACTAAAGTAAATTATGGCCCCGTTTACTTCCCCCCGGTATTGTCCGAGCTTTTATCGGGGCGCACCTGGGAGAGCCATATTGCATCCCGCTGCTCTGGCAACAGCACGATACCTCAACAGGTAAATATGAAGTGATTTATATTACAAAAAAATATATAAAATTATGTAATCAAACAAAACTTTTCTAGGTTTTAAAAAACGCACATAGCAAACAAAACTTTACCTATAATGTAAATGGAATATCAATACCAACGATATATCAATACAAACGATAAATCAGTACCAACGATATATCAATACAAACGATAAATCAGTACCAACGATATATCAATACAAACGATAAGTATATATCGCTATATATTGTATTACATATGCTGTCCATGTGATTTCTAAACAACACGTCAGGTTCGCTATATTTCATCTGTGGCTACAGATGTTCCCTTAATCTAGGTGAGAGTAGATAGCCCTCCTCTCAGCAGATAGCCTCGTTATGCACTCCCAAGCCCTCTGCGATCAGTCTTTCCCACGCACTCTCAGGCAGATGACTTCCTATGGAAGATGAGGAGGAGTATACCTGAAGTATACCTGCAGAGGGTTTCGGGGGATCAACTCCCCCGCAACCCGGTTTGTGACTTCTCCGAGGCAATCAGTCCCTCGGCCTTCTTATAGAACTCTACACAGGGGGCGAAACGTTGTCCATCCGAAAGCTTTTCTAGCAGAATGGTTTGCAACGGGAACTGCACACGTGCAATTATACTGAGCCTCACCCAAGTTGAACAACTCTCGTGTTATCCAGCTTACGTTATCTAATGTTATCCATGTTATCATCTTAAAAGCGTAATCCATGTTATTTACGTTATCCACGTAATTCATGTTATCTCTGTTAGCCAGGCTAACCATGTTATCCATGCTATTCATGTCATTTATTTTATCCTTACCATCCATGTGTTCCATTCTAATATTGTTATCCAGGTTATCCATCTCATCGAGGTTATACATCATATATATTTTGCAGGTTATCCTTGGTGTATATGTTATCCAGATTATTTTTTCCCATGTGGTCCAAATTATGTAGTCAATGTTATTTAGCTTATATTATTAATGTTATGTTATCCAGGTTATGTTATCCATGTTATCCAGGTTATACAGGTTATTTATGTTATTAAAACACAAGATACGAGGCGAAGGTAAATGAGCAAAGATGTTTCGCTCCTTGTGGGCGAAACGTCTTCAGGGCTAGGTAGTGATGAATGTGGGTGGTGATGATCACAGGTGATGAACGCAGGTGATGAACGCAGGTGGTGATGAACGCAGGTGGTGATGAACGCAGGTGATGAACGCAGGTGATGAACGCAGGTGGTGATGAACGCAGGTGGTGATGAACGCAGGTGATGAACGCAGGTGGTGATGAACGCAGGTGGTGATGAACGCAGGTGGTGATGAACGCAGGTGGTGATGAACGCAGGTGGTGAACGCAGGTGGGGATGAACGCAGGTGGTGATGAACGCAGGTGGGGATGAACGCAGGTGGTGATGAACGCAGGTGGGGATGAACGCAGGTGGTGATGAACGCAGGTGGTGCTGAACGCAGGTGGTGATGAACGCAGGTGGTGATGAACGCAGGTGGTGATGAACGCAGGTGGTGATGAACGCAGGTGGTGATGAACGCAGGTGGTGATGAACGCAGGTGGTGATGAACGCAGGTCGTGATGAACGCAGGTGGTGATGAACGCAGGTGATGATGAACGCAGGTGGTGATGAACGCAGGTGGTGATGAACGCAGGTGGTGATGAACGCAGGTGGGGATGAACGCAGGTGGGGATGAACGCAGGTGGTGATGAACGCAGGTGGGGATGAACGCAGGTGGTGATGAACGCAGGTGGTGATGAACGCAGGTGGTGATGAACGCAGGTGATGAACGCAGGTGGTGCTGAACGCAGGTGGTGATGAACGCAGGTGGTGGTGGTGAACGCAGGTGGTGTTGGCGAATGCAGGTGGAGACGCTGCTATATAAGGAATGCAATTACACTCCGTTCTTACAAGAAGCTGACAGAGGCCGGTAGTTATGCAGACAAATACACAAGGAGGGAAATGGATAGGCAGACAGGCTGGGAGGTAAACAGGCAGGCAGAAACAGACACGTAGACAGGCTGGGAAGCAAACAGACAAGCAGAGAGACGCAAACAAACAGGCTTGGAAATAAACAGGCAGACAGACAGGCAGACAGATAGCTAGATACATAAATCTTACAAACTTTTACTTACTTTCTATATATTCTTCGCTTTCGTGTATTTTTTAATTATTCTAATTCTTGTACTTTTTTTAAATTTTAGAATTCTTTTGAGGCTGATTTGTTGGAGGGATCTCCGAAATCATTTGAAATATAACAGATGCGTGTAAAAAAATTTATATCTTGTACTCACCTAGTTGTGGTTGCAGGGGTCGATTCATAGCTCCTGGCCCGTGCACACGTATGAATGCATAAGCATGTTTTTAGAGGCGAGTGAAGAACAAGAATGTGCCACCTAAATGTGTACGAACTTAAGCTAATACATGTTAGATGAAGGTTAAAACACACACAAACACACACACATACAGGTAACTTGTGAAACCTAATGACCGCATGTCACCCCTCGCCTAATGACGGCAGGTCATTAGGCGAGGGGGAGACACAGGAGAACAGGCAGAAAGAGAGGCTGCCAGTCAGATAATTACAGACCATAGGAATTACAATACAATGTGGTCATTACATTAATTTATATGTGTGTGTGTGTGTGTGTGTGTGTGTGTGTGTGTGTGTGTGTGTGTGTGTAAGGAGACTGTGTAGGCGCTGTAATGTGTAACTCAAGATAGCTTTCTGTACGTATCATTGCTTCATTTAGAGCATTTACAAAACTGTGCATTGTAAAGGTATCACAATAACATCTTCTTCCCTTTCTCTCCTCTCTCTCTCTCTCTCTCTCTCTCTCTCTCTCTCTCTCTCTTTCTCTCTCTCTCTATCTCTCTCTCGCCATCAACCCGTCCTCCAAACAGCAAGTCGCAGTGCGTCAACTTGGGCACGATCGAAGACGATACCTAGAGACCAGCCAGATAACAATTCTTGGATGTGTCCTCCTAAGAGTACGTGTGTTTATAAACTATACTAATATCCCTGAATAAGCTAAAGTGTCCCTTTGATACCTTGTTAATTTTCGGATGTACGTACCAGTGCGGCCTCTGTTGCATCGCTACGACTTACTTTCCCTGATTAGACATATGTAGCTGATTTTACACCGTTAGAATTGGTTACTTCGGGTAATTTACGTTAATATAACCAGAATTCGGCTAGGATTTCCGTATCAGAAAACTAGTCTTGTGGCCAAGTGCTGACGCTGCTTTTTCTAACACTTTACAACACCTTAAAACCTCAGGTTGGCTTGGCAGGAAGGTTGCAGTTCTTGCAACACCATCTCCGTGTCTTCGCGGGGCAAGCGAAGGGCAACGTGCCACAATGGTTAATAATAGCTGCTATAAAAGGAGAGCGAGGAACCTGGCGAAAATCAGGCGGGCTTCCAGTGATTACGGAGGAATGCTGCCAATCTATCAGCTGTTCCCTCAACAAAGCCCGGCGACCACTGCTGCAACATGAAATATTGTCAAGATGTGTTGCCGTAAGGGTCGCGCATTAGCTGGTAATGAGACTGGTGGAGACCCAACACCGCTCCCACACCCACTTAAGGCAGCCTGGCGCAGGCCACGCTGCCCAGCCTCTCTTTTGCGCACATACTACCACTGTGTGTATGTGTGTTATAAACACATAAACACACACCCGAGGAGAGACAGTCTTCAAAGAACTCAACAGACGAGTCAACGTGTTTTCTATATAATCAGGAAGAACACCAAATACACTAAGAGAAAGAGCTGGCTAAGGAAGACTTAACACCTTAGGGAAGTAAGTTTAGAATCTACTGAGTGAGCTAGTAGACACATCGAAGGCAATGGGACCTGACCTCGTGAGACCGTTTTCTGGAGACAGGGGCGGAAGCAATGTGTTAGCCACCTGGAAAAATCTACACGTCTTTTCTTTCTACATTTCACTACCTCCCTATATTCCTTCCTCCCTTTCTTCCAGCCTTCCTTTCTTACATCCATCCTACCTTTCACCCTGCCTTCGTTCCATGCATTTTTGTCCTTTCCGTCTCCGAGATCCTTGAAATTGCCTAGGATTCACGGCAGGTGACGTGCGCTTGCCGAGAGGCCGTCTGCCCTCCTTCTTATAAGGTTTCCTAAAAATGCTTTGTCGTCCAAACTAATTGCAGTAATTCTTTGTCGGGCAGAATTCTTCCTGCATCCTTTCCAGAGATGGCGAGTGTTGGCGATAGTCTGTGGCGCTGTCTGGTTACCATCCGTCATGCTAGTGAGTACAGGAAGCATCAGTCACCAGGTAGGGAGGTAGGTAGGCAGTCGGGTAGGTAGGTAGTTGGGTAAGTAGGTAGGTAATTTGTTCGTTTCACGATTGACCCCCCACATATATTTAATACAGTTCAGTAAATATAATAGAATTCATGTTCGTGAGATTTTATTGCTGTCGGAAGTATTCCTAGTTCTTGTGTCTTCAGCTGATTAGTTTATGTCTTCTTTTCTATCAAGAGTTTTTCGTGCATTCTTACGAATTGTGCTCTTCCATGTCACTCTTGGTACAGAAATTTCATGAGAACATCAGAGGAATCCTGCCTTCATACGTCACGTTGGTCAGCGAGACATCGTCATGGGAACATCAAGAGACATCCTCCTCCCTCCTACACAAGCACCAGCCAGGCTAGGAAGTAGTGAGTGTTCTGCTGTCGCATTAATACAATTGCCTAAACTAGAAGCTGGGTATTCATGGACTTGCTCTTATAACCGCGTTTTTTTATAATACCTCCCACTATGTAGTGTCAGTACGAGATAAATATCCCTACATGAACGGTACCAATACCATATTTGATCTTTGGTGAAATTCGAGTACGGGATAAAGATCCTCAAGAATATTATGGATATCGTTACATAAACAGTACCCATAGGATATCCTTATGTAGAGAGTACCTGTAACATACTAATCCTTACGTATTTATAGGATACGTATCCTTACGTAAACAGTGCCAATGGGTTAAATATTACCGTGTGAAGAATGTCAAAAGGATATATAGCCTCACGTGAGCTGAGTAAATAGAGAACAAATCTAAAGTGAATTTACATGGCTCAGCGCTGGGAGGAATGTTGTCCGAACATCCTGGAATGTAGGATGCGACCTTCAGGTCGACCATGGCCTTGGTACCTTCACCAGGGATACCATGCACCAACAACACTTGTATTTAATAATGAATTGCTATCTCTTGGGCTCCCCCTCTTAACTATCCCGTTGGATGACTTACCAGCGTCACCCGTCACCATTGTGCCTATGATCAAAAGATCGTGAAGCCTTTGTATAGAGAAAGAATACAAAACCACTTCTGAGCCTACAACATCCGCCTTTAATCCTACAGCATTCACCTCTGAGTCTACAGTATTTCCCCTCTCAGCTTGCAACATCTCTGAGCCTACGGCCTTGATGCCAAGGGTTGCATTAAGGCAACCCTTGAAGGATCTCCCAGCAGATAGCAAATATTATGTTGACTGTTGTCTCCACATGTACACCGTCTTGATGCTGCTCTAACACTTTTGAGCCAACGAATTGAGCTGCCCTCTATTTATTCTTCGGATCATATCCAATAAAATCCCAATAGCGTTTGCTAATAATAATAATAATAATAATAATAATAATTATAGTAATAATACCAATATTATTAATAATATTAATAATAATAAAAAAGTAATAATAATAAAAAGTAATAATAATAATAAGAACAGTAATAATAATAATAATGCGCCATAGAGAGATTCCTCCCTCATCTTAATTCTTACTCCTTCAGGTACCTCATTTTATCTCACTCATCTTTCTCATCTTATGGAGTCCCTTTCAACCCTTCCTCTCGTCCCTTTCCTCCTGTGTCCCACGCTCCCCAAATCCCATGCCTCATCACCCGTCCCTTCACTTTTCATCTATCCAGAGGTCTCAGGTAGGCACGCCAAGAAGTTCATTAAGGCAGTTTTACTATCCTTCACTATCCAGCTGACCCATCCATTATGCACTCACGAGGACGGCAGCCTCCCAGGGCGTCCGGGAGAGACGAGAAAACTTGCCTCATCACAGGAACGGGGAGATGAGGGAGAAGAGATGAGGGAGAGGGAAGGAAGGAAGGGGAGGATCTTGTGTGAAAAGGGGAGGAAAGGTTAGTTGAGACGTTTTAATTACGGAAAGAAAACAGTGCAAAAGGGATAAAACTGAGACGATAAAAATATATTAGTTTAGTAAAAAATGCCGCAGTGTTGAGCGAAAAAAATTTGCTACAAAAGAAACAGAAACCAAATAATTGGAAAAAATATAAACCCACAATAAACGTAGAAGACAAATTTGATAAAGCTTGTTTGTTGACGTCTCCTCAAGGGTGTTGTCTGGATGCTGATGAAGGGGCTCTTGATCCAAGGATCTGCATCGATTCCCTCCGTGCATTTTTTTCTCCCTGCGGGCTTAGCGTTTCCCACCGCTTAAAAATAAATGATAAATTGCTTGTTGAGGTGTGTTGGCGCTGGCAGAGAGCGGAGCCGCCCTACACACAATACCATACCTGCTTATCTTATATACGACGATAAAATAGGCGAGTCTATTAGACAAAAATAATAGAAAATATCGATCTTCACCTTGACAAGGACCGTGGGTGGGAGAGGGGGGAGGGGGAAGGGAGGAAGGGAGGAAGAGAGAGAAAGACAAACAGACAGACAGACAGACAGAAAGAGACAGCTCTTAGCTTGTAAATAAAGTTAGGAACCCTAAACCTAACTTTGTCAAACCATGTGCAAGAGAGAGAGAGAGACAAGGATACATGGAAAAGACAGATACCACACGACTTGAAAGTCCACACACACACACACACACACACACACACACACACACACCGAGGCGTTTTGCTGAGAACTATTGACTTTACCTAAATTAAGAACCATCGTGTATTATCTAGGTGTGCGAGTCAGTGATTGAAAAGCCGAAGGCTCTCAGAAAGACACACACTTTCTTTTCCCTTCTTCCGACTTCCTTACCCCAAAAAAACCTACGTATATAGCAGTAATCAATCCTAAACAACGAAATATGACAATCAAACGAGTGAAATTGAAAATCGGTATACGTGGCGCAGCTGGGGAGAAGCTCAGGTTAATGTATATAGTTTTTCTTAGAGAGGAGCCGAGACTCGACCCCCTGCAACTATAAATAGGTGAGTATTGTGGTTCTCCACGGTACCTACTTCCTTTACCCTTCCTCCTGCCCTCCATCCTTCCTTCCTACCCTTCCTGCTGCCCTCCATCCCTCCTTCCTATTCTCCTTCAACTATCCTTTCCTCCATCCTTCCAATCCTCCCTTCCTCTCTCCCTGCATCCTTCCTACCCTCCCTACCTCCTTCCTACCATCCCTCCCTCTATCTTTCCAGTGCTCCCTCCTTCCCTCCATCCTTCCTCTTACCCTCCATCCATCCTTCCTACCTTTCCTCCTTCTCCCCCTCAATCCTTCCTATCCTCCCTCCATCCTTCCTATCCTCCCTCCCTAGCCACAATTTCCCCGTCGTCTTGATTCGTCCTGGTGTACCAAGTGATTTTCCACTGTTCCTTCCTCTCTTCAATTTACTTGTGGCTGACTGGCTGGGTTTTTGTAGCTGGTTTGCTGCTTGTGGCTTGCTTGTGGCTTGCTTGCTGCTTGTGGCTTGCTTGCTGCTTGTGGCTTGCTTGCTGCTTGTGGTTTGCTTGCTGCTTGTGGCTTGCTTGCTGCTTGTGGCTTGCTTGCTGCTTGTGGCTTGCTTGCTGCTTGTGGCTTGCTCCTTGAATTACTCACTTCTGGTTCGTTGACTGGCTTGGGACTAACATGCTGGCTGGGAAAAGGTCAGTCATCCTCCCTCTGTCGCGTGTGAAATTAAAGATTCTGAATTAATGTGGATACGAAGCATTATCATTCATATCCTGCTTGTCTTCATGTATTGACCTTAAGATTTGAAACTCATGCAAAGGGATCATTCGTAGACACCTGGCTAAGTTTAAGGAGAACATGTCCCAATGTTTTCCTGAGAGTGGCCTCTTGTAATGGCAGTAGCAGCAGATCAAAGGCAGTAATTTTGAGTAACCTCAGGAGATTTTGAGTAACCTCAGGAGATTTTGAGTTACCTCAGGAGATTTTGAGTTACCTCAGGAGATTTTGAGTAACCTCAGGAGATTTTGAGTTACCTCAGGAGATTTTTGAGTAACCTCAGATTTTGCGCAACAGGTAACCACCAGTGATTGTGGGTAGCCACCACCGATTTTGGTTAATTTAAGTTAGCGGTTGTTTATTGGGTAATTAAATGGGTATAGATAACCCAAAGTAGATTTATAAGGTATCCCATGTATAAGTGAATCAGTTTCCTAGTGGGAGGATGATGAGGGATAGGTGGATGATTGTAGTAGTGGTGAATGATGATAGTGATGGTGGTACTCCCTTGTCCTAGTGAGATAAGGATGATAAGAAAGGGAGAGTGTAATTTATTCGCCAGGGAAATTTTCTCCTGGTGCGTTTCGTAAGTCATGTGATGACCCGCTCAGCAGACGCCATGTCACCAGCTGACGTACCAGTCCACCCCGTAAAAATATAAGATTATATCACATTATATATCTAACATCCTAACAAACTCAAAAAGCCACTTACCCCTCCTGATTTATGGTACACAAGGGCTACATTCCGGAGGTGTGCTGGTACCCAATTAAGGTTACATTGTATTACGCCCAGGGGGCAGGAATCTGGTAAAGTATTGTATTTAACAGCCTTGACTGGGGGTGACTAACAACTTTCTGAGCTGATCCCTGTCCGGTACTCCTGAGTGCACGAGCGCGCGCACGCACACACACACACACACACACACACACACACACACACACACACACACACACACACACACACACACACATACATACATACACTACTAAATATCAGGAAAGCAAATGAGGCCCTTCGGCACATAAGTGCCTTATTCAGAGAAGTCTACAAAGCAGAGGATATCTACATACTAAAAAAGTGCATGCCAGGAGGAATGCAAAAATAAATAGATCTCTCTACAGAGAGAGAGCGAGAGAACCAGGGTCTCTACAGAGTGAGAGCGAGAGAACCAGGGTCTCTACAGAGAGAGAGAGCCAGGGTCTCTACAGAGAGAGAGCGAGAGAACCAGGGTCTCTACAGAGAGAGAGAGCCAGGGTCTCTACAGAGAGAGAGCGAGAGAACCAGGGTCTCTACAGAGAGAGAGAGAGAGAACCAGGGTCTCTACAGAGAGAGAGCGAGAGAACCAGGGTCTCTACAGAGAGAGAGAGCCAGGGTCTCTACAGAGAAACGAGAGAACCAGGGTCTCTACAGAGGAGAGAGCCAGGGTCTCTACAGAGAGAGGCGAGAGACCAGGGTCTCTACAGAGAGAGAGAGCCAGGGTCTCTACAGAGAGAGACGAGAGAACCAGGGTCTCTACAGAGAGAGAGACCAGGGTCTCTACAGAGAGAGAGAGAACCAGGGTCTCTACGAGAGAGAGAGAGAGCCAGGGTCTCTACAGAGAGAGAGCGAGAGAACCAGGGTCTCTACAGAGAGAGAGAGCCAGGGTCTCTACAGAGAGCAGAGAGAGAACCAGGGTCTCTACAGAGAGAGAGAGCCAGGGTCTCTACAGAGAGAGCGAGAGAACCAGGGTCTCTACAGAGAGAGAGAGCCAGGGTCTCTACAGAGAGAGAGCAGAGAGACCAGGGTCTCTACAGAAGAGAGACCAGGGTCTCTACAGAGAGGAGCAGAGAACCAGGGTCTCTACAGAGAGAGAGCCAGGGTCTCTACAGAGAGAGCAGGCCGAGCGAGAGACCAGGGTCTCTACAGAGAGAGAGAGCCAGGGTCTCTACAGAGAGAGAGCGAGAGAACCAGGGTCTCTACAGAGAGAGAGAGCCAGGGTCTCTACAGAGAGAGAGCGAGAGAACCAGGGTCTCTACAGAGAGAGAAGCCAGGGTCTCTACAGAGAGAGGAGAGACCAGGGTCTCTACAGAGAAGAGAGCCAGGGTCTCTACAGAGAGAGAGAGAGAACCAGGGTCTCTACAGAGAGAGAGAGAGAGCCAGGGTCTCTACAGAGAGAGAGCGAGAGAGCCAGGGTCTCTACAGAGAGAGAGCGAGAGAACCAGGGTCTCTACAGAGAGCGAGAGAACCAGGGTCTCTACAGAGAGAAGCGAGAGAGCCAGGGTCTCTACAGAGAGAGGCGAGAGAGCCAGGGTCTCTACAGAGAGAGAGCGAGAGAACCAGGGTCTCTACAGAGAGAGAGCGAGAGACCAGGGTCTCTACAGAGAGAGCGAGAGAACCAGGGTCTCTACAGAGAGAGGCGAGAGAACCAGGGTCTCTACAGAGAGAGAGACAGCAGAGAGCCAGGGTCTCTACAGAGAGAGAGCGAGAGAACCAGGGTCTCTACAGAGAGAGAGCGAGAGAACCAGGGTCTCTACAGAGAGAGAGCGAGAGAACCAGGGTCTCTACAGAGAGAGAGCGAGAGAACCAGGGTCTCTACAGAGAGAGAGCGAGAGAACCAGGGTCTCTACAGAGAGAGAGCGAGAGAACCAGGGTCTCTACAGAGAGAGAGCGAGAGAACCAGGGTCTCTACAGAGAGAGAGCGAGAGAACCAGGGTCTCTCTAAGAGAGGAGAGACCAGGGTCTACAGAGAGAGCAGAGAACCAGGGTCTCTACAGAGAGAGAGCGAGAGAACCAGGGTCTCTACAGAGAGAGCGAGAGAACCAGGGTCTCTACGAGAGAAGGCGAAAGCCAGGTCTACAGAGAGCAGAGACCAGGGTCTCTACAGAGAGAGAGCGAGAGAACCAGGGTCTCTACAGAGAAGAGAGCCAGGGTCTTAGAGAGCAGAGACCAGGGTCTCTACAGAGAGAGCGAGAGAGACCAGGGTCTCTACAGAGAGAGGCGAGAGAGCCAGGGTCTCTACAGAGAGAGAGCGAGAGAGCCAGGGTCTCTACAGAGAGCGAGAGAGCCAGGGTCTCTACAGAGAGAGGCGAGAGAGCCAGGGTCTCTACAGAGAGCGAGAGAGCCAGGGTCTCTACAGAGAGCGAGAGAGCCAGGGTCTCTACAGAGAGAGAGCGAGAGAGCCAGGGTCTCTACAGAGAGAGAGCGAGAGAACCAGGGTCTCTACAGAGAGAGAGCGAGAGAACCAGGGTCTCTACAGAGAGCGAGAGAGCCAGGGTCTCTACAGAGAGAGAGCGAGAGAGCCAGGGTCTCTACAGAGAGCGAGAGAACCAGGGTCTCTACAGAGAGAGAGCGAGAGAACCAGGGTCTCTACAGAGAGCGAGAGAACCAGGGTCTCTACAGAGAGAGAGCGAGAGAACCAGGGTCTCTACAGAGAGAGAGCGAGAGAACCAGGGTCTCTACAGAGAGAGAGCGAGAGAACCAGGGTCTCTACAGAGAGAGAGCGAGAGAACCAGGGAGGTTCAACACAACAAGATGAAGAAAAAGCTGCTCATGTTTGGTCTGTGTCGATACTAACACCTGGACAATAGAGGCAAATTAACAGTCTGCTTTCATCTATATATCTTGGGTAAGTGTTGTTCCAAGATGCTGACAGACACACACTGCATTAACACATACATTTTACGAGGCTTTTTAAGAACCTCTTCATCTTCCGTGGCTGCTTGTATGATAATACCTGTATATCAGTGGTATTATATACCGACAAGTAGGTTAATAAGACACAATATAAGTTTTATGGAATTATATTTAAAAAGACTTTTCATCCTCCGCTTTTTCTTGTCAATCCTCATAGGTGAGAGGTGATAAAAGACCATGGTGAGCGAGGCTTCTTTTCAATAAAATGCCATAAACCGCAAACTGTGTCTCACTAACACACGTTAATACTGAAAGCAGTAATAGGCAAGTATCCCCATCAACACACAAATCATAGTTATTCTGATAAGAGCGAACCGGTATTAAAGCATTTGTCAAGTCATTCCCTGGAGCTGGGCGATGTTTGTCCCACCAAGACAAACAACAACTTTCAATCATATAAATAGACAATAAATCTCAAGCAGCAAATCTACAATATATTCCGCCGCCGAGATTAATCGCCATTGTAACGTAATGGGATGAGGCCCAGAGGGCAAGGCTGTCAGGACCAACTGCCGGAGTCCGAGACCCACAGGGTAGCTGCAGGGATGTCAGGACCAACTGGTCCTGGACCTCCACCAGGTGAAGAGCTCTGGAACCAAGGAATTATTGTCACTTTTGCTTCGAATCAAACTTCATTGCCACCCTTTTTGGTTTAGCGTTTCCCCAACAATACAATAAAAATAATAGTAATATTAACAATACATCAAGCTCCATGCCTCTATACGAGCGTATAGTTTCCAACGAATTAAGCAACTGTAGGGTGTTCCCCAGCTGCTATAACGAATTAAACAACTTGGAGGTATTCCCCAGGTGCTAGACATTATCCTCTCTGTTAGGATAACTAATTCCTGGAATCAAAATGTTTCAACACCACCATTGAGGATTAAAGGGATTATTTACTGCATGCACAAACGTCAGACATAAATCTTGGTCCCCACATAACAGGAAGAGATGCTTTCACCTGGTTCATCACCTTAACAAGTGACTGTAATTTATGCAACACTCATCGCATTTAGATGTAAAATTAAAATTAAATCGCGTGATCAAGCACACATCCTCACAAGGTTTTGGAGATGTGCGTGGTTGATCTCACGAAGGTACTTAAGTCTATTTAAAATTCACCGTGGTGATCCTTGCATAATTTGTAATCACTTATTATTAGGATTTAACAAGCGCAAAATATAATAATATATATATATATATATATATATATATATATATATATATATATATATATATATATATATATATATATATATATATATATATATATGTATGTATGTATTGCAAGACCCTGGATGGATTATGCCCGGGTCAAGACATTATGCATTAGAAAATGTAAGATGCATGCATTCACAGCTTGAAATAAATAAGAACCAGGTAAGCATCTGCGAAGTCATCCCAGTGATTACTGTGGAGTCTCCACTCTTGTTGACGTCGTAACACTGGTAAAATCTCTCTTTTTTTCTCTCTCTCTCTCTTACTCTCTCTCTCTTTCTCTCTCTCTCTCTCTTTCTTTCAAAAACTTGCTTTTCAAAAGCGATGGGGTGAATTTAATGATAATGCCTTAATTTCTCACCAAAATCAGTCGGGATTTTTACGACACAAGCAAGAGCGTGGAGCCCCGCGACCGACCAAGCACATGACGAAACTGGAAAGGATCCAACGGTTTGCTACGAGATGCAAACCAAATCCGAGGGGAATGAACCTGAAGAGAGGCCTCAGAAACTCAACCTAACAACCATTAGAATTCAGAAGGACCAAGTGGATGTGACCCAGACATGTAGAATAATCAGCGGATTAGATAGAATGGATATGGGAGGAGGAGGCGGTGGAGGCAGGACACACAGATTGATCTAACAGGGATGTTAGGAAGGAACTTTTCTCTCTCTCAAACTTGCGAGCGTAAAGAACTAGACGAAGGGATGGTAGAGGCAAACACCGTACATAATTTGAAGCACAGGTGTGTATTTCAGAAATATGTATAAGGGTTAAGAGGCGGGGTCAGGAGCTGTGAAACGACCCTTGATAAAGAAGAAAATGTTATTACTATAGACTGCGTGAGAGAGAAGAACTGAAGGGCGAAAAGGAAAGTTGAAATAATAATAATAATTATAATAATCTTTATTTCTACAAGTGCATGTACAAAGTATGCAGGCCTATCTGACATCAGTGATATACTACTATATAGAAAGCCCCTTGTTGTGCAGAGCAGTTCGGGCAAATTAGGTCAATTTTGTCCCCAGGATGCGACCCACACCAGTCGACTAACACCCAGGTACCCATATTAATGATAGGTAAACATGGACAGCAGGTGTCTTAAGGAAACACGTCCTAATGTTTCTAACTGTACGAGGACAAGAAGAAGGAAGGGAAGAAAAGAGGGGGAGAGCGAAAAATGTGAGGGTAGGAGAGAGAAGCAAGTGAAAGAGAGCAATCGATTATATAAACAAGGTACCTCGAAGGCCGTCACACTGCGGGAACCGCCGCCTCTGACGCCTCCACACACACACACTTCCCCACCTCACCAAGTGAATTTTTTAATAAAAACAACAACATTAAGGCCTCCATACCTCTCCATCACCACGTACTCATATCCGAGATCATAAGATCTAACATCCGACGTATTAACCTCGGTAGAATTACCCACAATATGTTAAGTAAAAGGACACAAATGCAACTAATGTGACATTTTATTGTGGCAACGTTTCGCTCTCCAGGAGCTTTGTCAATATAAAGATTTAGTTGTCATTCTTGTACATCTCTTCGTTTAAAAATAATTGAGGTTCTGACCAACGATGTGATCAAACTATTTAACGGAAGTGACGTTAATGCTTAACGACGACGACAAATCAAAACAACATCCTCCCTTATCAACACGACTCTTACCAATAATCACGAAAAAAAGGGATATTCATCGTTTTTTTGCACAAAAAATCGCTGCCCATTAAATCACGCTTGTATGTGAGGTGAATATAGCGATTTTTCATTCCCCAAGTACAGAAAGATATTTTAAATTTATTTTGCTATTATACGGCCAGCCATTGTCCTTTGGCAAAGACGTTTAACATATTACGACAAAAGAACAATATATCAAAACTCACTCATATATCTCTCTCTATCTCTCTCAATACCTGATAAGGATCCATTCCGTTTATCCATGAAATCTTTGAACACAAAGAAATATTTCTTAGGCCTGGATGCTTGATGGACGTGGCTGCCTGGAGAAGACTTGTGTTCATCTCTCTCTTACCTGAAATAAGAAGGAAAAACGTGTAAGATTTTAATCAGACTTCATAAAGTGAAGTAACGACGATGATGAAGGATGTAACAAACCATCCTTATCTTAATAGGTATGATGCAACCGTCTAACATTAAGATTTATATACAAAGTAACATTGAGGTATATGCATTGTAACTTTGTGGTAGATGCAGTGTTACATTATGGTATATACCGTGGCAGACAATGTGCCATTATGGTAGATACACAGTTGTGAAAACTAATTTTAAGAAATTAGGAATATACTTGTTTCCACTAAAAAATAATTTAATGTTGATAATAACCTCAACGTTGAAGCAAGGACGAAGAAGAAAAAGAACGCAGAAAAGAAGAAGAAGAAGAAGAAGAAGAAGAAGAAGAAAAGGAAGAAAGAAAAGAAGAAAAATAAAAAGAAGAAAGGGAAGAAAGAAAAGAAGATCTTCCATATTGTGCAATCTTTTTTAGAAGCAAAGTTCCTTAGCTACATATTTTTATCGAATAGAAAAAAAACAGAAGCTCAAAATTAACTTACTACCCATTAAAGCATTAAAAAAATAAATTAAAAAATATCCATCAACTAAATTTTAAGGTAATTTGCACACTAGCAAGCAGCCGTCTTGCGGTGAAAGATCGTAAGATCTTAGCGGGTCGTATCAACGATCTTCAGCAAGGAAGTTGTAAGATCAACCAAACAACTTCCTAAGATCGTCCAGAACTACTTACATAACGTTAGATATAAACATGCACTGACACTTAGTGAGACAAATGTATAATAAAAAATACATTAAAGTATTATTACATTAAGTTTAAATAACCAATATGATTAAAAAGCTAACATTAAATTATTAGCCTCAAGAGACTCCACTAAAATTTCCCATAAGTTCCCACAGAAATCATTCCCGAGGGGAAAAGACCGAAGGTGTGGGTACTGTTACCATGTGTACCAGTCAGCAGCACAGAGAGGAGCAGGAGCACCTGAAAACATGTGGCTATGGGAAAGGTGCATGCCACCTATTCTGAATCTACAGAGAATTGCGTGACCGTGGCATTTCTTGCAGAAATAAGAGATACCATAGTCCCACACTCTGTCAAATTCTGCATAAATTTATTTTTCAACTGTAAGGTCTACACGTCAAGGACGTATCTACGTGGCTCGTCAAGTGATTGAAACAGAAGTCTGCTACGGTGTTAGTTTTACATAGCATCCTTCGCCTCAGCATTCGCCCCTTCATTATCCACAACCCCGACTTATCCTGGAACACAAATATATATATTTATTCTTGTACCAAGTGTGAATGCCTTCTAAAACGACTCTGTGACTACACTGATCTTAGGCAACCACATATATTTCTTAAGAATTAGTATAAATTCGGCTTCCCTTTTTTCGTATAAATGGACGAATCCACGTACCTCTCTCCCTTCGTCCCTCACTCCCTTACTCCCTCTTCTGTCCCTTCTAAACAAGCCACTACATGACTGACAAAATAACTCTCTCCACTAGCTTCCTCGGAAAGATGGTGCCTGGTGTTTATTAATATACGGAAATCCCAAGCTAGACGCTGTGTAAAATCCCAATGACTGCTGCTCTCATCCTACACTCGCGCCATCTATGATAATCTCCTCATAAATGATACGCCATCCAAAGGTTAATGGCCCACTTCTCGTTTAGGGACACAACTCCCGCTCCTACGAGACACGTGATGAGCCAGCTATGAAGAGGACGAAGGGGAAGATGAATAAGATGATCAAGAAAAAGAAAATAAGAAGGAAGAGGAGGAGGAAATGGGAGAGGAAAATTTTAGAGGATTAAGAGTATATGGTTTATATTAAGGCTATCTTCTGTATCGACAGTTGCAGTTAGGATAGCATAATAGAAGGTTGAGGAAGAAGAGGATGGGAAAGAGAAGGGTTGAGGAGTTTGCTTGGTAGCAGCATCCTCTGGTTGTCTGTGATGCTGCAGCTCATCTGGCTGGTCCATTCCAGCAGTTGCTGAACCGCTGACTTTCTGAAGTTGGCGCCTGGGACTATAGCCCTGCTGCCCAAGTCTCATTTAGGTCTGCTTGATGGCCAGGTCAGTCAGGCTGTTCGTGTTAGCTACACGCTTTTCGACGTACGTCCCACGTCAGACCTTTTTATTTACACAAATATATTTTACAAGTTAAGAGATGTTATCCTACCTCAGTTCATCTCATCCATATCTAATATATACTCTACTACCCTCCAGGATGCCACCCACAACAGTCGATTAACACCTAGGTACTTACTGCTAGGTGAACAGGGGCAGAAGGTGCAAGGAAACGTGCTCAACGTTTCCACCCATGCCGGGGATCGAACCACGGACACTCAGTATGTGAGCTGAATGCTTTGCTGACCGAGCAATTCAGGTACCAACACCTAGTCCAAGAGTAGCGTAGAGTACTCCTCTCCATTATTGTTATTACATTCACAGAAAAGGCTAAACCCGTATGAGTTACAGATCTTCTTACAAATGAACTTTTTATTAGCGTTTATCAGCGAGGCAAACTTTTTTTTTTTTAATCCCCCAAACAGCTGTGTGTGTGTGTGTGTTTGTGTGTGTGTGTGTGTGTGTAGAGACAAAGGATCTCATCCTCACATGTTGCTGATACACAGGTGTTGTAAGGACGAAGAAATAAAGCATGTGTCGTTACTGCTGACAGCTTTATAGCTCGCTTCGTGAAAAGGTGTTTATCTGATAAGCTGCCCTGATGGCTGTACTCTTGAGGACCGTCAGCTGGGGCTGATGACTGAATGGGTGCTACCTGGACACAATGGCGTACGTTTGACGGTAATGAAGAGGAAGGTGCATAACCAGCCATTATTGTGACAACGT
Source organism: Cherax destructor (assembly GCA_009830355.1). Lineage (NCBI taxonomy): Eukaryota > Metazoa > Arthropoda > Malacostraca > Decapoda > Parastacidae > Cherax > Cherax destructor. The sequence continues at coordinate 153,590 of WNWK01000397.1, forward strand.
ATCGCTCTGAGTAAAGCTTTATCAGGTCAGTTCGACTTGGTCAAGATCTACTTAGAGCGAAACGTTGTCACAACTGTGGCTTTTCTTCAACATGGTTCCCAGATGAAGATCACAGTTACAGGATACTCCCCTCTCTCTCTCTCCCCCATACTGGTACTCTCTTTTCAAGTGTTATTTTGGATTTTCCCTTACTTTATTAACTTCAACGTCTACTGACTGGACGTGGATCAGTAAGGCTGCACCTCATCTGTACTTTAACCACTAAAACAATGACTAATTTAAACTCCCAGAAGGGATAAAGTGCCTCCTGTATGACTGTCAGAGCAGATACAAAACTCTCTTTCCTGACACAGGTAAACACCAGGTGGGGGTCACCTCCGAGACCCTGATAAATTATTGTCTGTTGTGTATAATGTGTGTGTATATATATATATATATATATATATATATATATATATATATATATAAAGTGAAATAACCTTACCTTATTTAAATACTATTTCATTTTCTAGGCGGTTTGAATAGTTCAAAGACTGACGTATTGGAATGCGTAAGAAAGTAAACGCTGTACTTTAAGGATGGGTTGCAATGGTGATGTGCTCCCAACCACAGTGAGGCAGGTCCACGCCATAAACAAAAATTGTACATTCACATCACTCGCACACCGACCAACTACTTATGACGCATTTTCCTCTTATGTATTCACAACACTTGTGCCGGGCTGCAAAAACAACAACACCAAATATGTGGGTGCTGCTTCAGTGTTCCACGAGTGACTTCCAGAGAGGAAGTCGTGCCAGAGTTACTACGATACAGGGCGGCTTATGACTTCGAAAGCCATTACGTAAGAGATTATTATTTGTTAGGGTGGTCGTTGGACGAAATAGACATTTTGTTTGTGTTCGTTGCGTATCCAAATACTGCCCTGGTTATGTAGGGTTGGTCGTTGGAAGAAAACCTTTCTCTGTCGTCTGTGAACCCAAATACTCCCGTTGTCTCGTAGGGTTGGGCGTTGGAATGAGACGATGTGTACTCAGATGCTACCATCATCTATTAGATTGTGATGTAGAGGTCAGAGACCTCTGACGAGTATAAGTGTACCCAAATCCTTGTCGAAGTCATTCCATCTTCCCCCCAGGTAGTAATTTCAACTATAGACAGTTACTAACGAGGAAAAACATCAGCCACACTGGCGCGAATTGAACAGTCATCATGACCAATGATGCCTGGACTTGATGGCATCCGTGGCAGCGGAAGGGGCGTCATCATGCTCACATTATCCCATTTGTTACCCAGCAAATACAAGGTAACGGTGTGTTACGTGGTAATATGGAGCCAAGTGCTCTCTAATATGAAGAGCTGACTACTATTGGTCCTTGTGTCGCAGCTCACATCGTTGTGCAACACTTATGTATTAGCTGAGATTACTTCACAGTCATTCGCGCACATACAAAGCAAGCAAGCAAGCACACACACAAACACACACTAAGAATAGCGTTCCAATACCTCACAAAGGAATCGTTCAAAAAACTGTACACCATATACGTCAGGCCCATACTGGAGTATGCAGCACCAGTTTGGAACCCACACCTGGTCAAGCAGGTTTGCAACAAGACTAGTCCCAGAGCTAAGGGGATTGTCCTACGAAGAAAGGTTAAGGGAAATCGGCCTGACGACACTAGAGGACAGGAGGGTTAGGGGAGACATGATAACGACATCTAAAATACTGCGAGGAATAGATAAGGTGGACAGAGACAAGATGTTCCAGAGAGGGGACACAGAAACAAGGGGTCACAATTGGAAGTTGAAGACTCCTATGAGTCAAAGGGATGTTAGGAAGTATTTCTTCAGTCATAGAGTTGTCAGGAAGTGGAATAGCCTAGAAAGCGACGTAGTGGAGGCAGGAACCATACATAGTTTTAAGACGAGGTTTGATAAAGCTTATGAGCAGGGAGAGAGAGGACCTAGTAGCAATCAGTGAAGAGGAGGGGCCAGGAGCTATGACTAGACCCCTGCAACCACAAATAGGTGAGTACAAACAAATAGGTGAGAACACACACGGGAAGAGAGTACCAGGAGATACATTACAAAGTACAAGACAGGTGGATAGGAGCGATGGGGGGAGACATAAACCGAAGCTATTTCTTTTTCTGTTTAGAATAAGGTGCTTCAGGACCTAACTATCCTCACTCAAGGTTAGAAACTTTGTGCTGCTATCTGAAGTACTCTACTTTCAACGTAATATATACTAGAACTTTTTCTGAAGTGAGCACCGTTCTATCTGGTCTCCCACTGCATTTGTTTGCACCATTAACCAGATCTTAATACACTTCTAATTCGATAAACGTAAAAAATAATATGGCAGCAAAAATAACAACTCCTGACTTTTATTGTAAACACATGTTTTGATACTTAGTTCCAGGGGTAGTAAACAAAATCAGTGTGTGAGCATCGTGCACGTTCCTGTGTTCCGGACCCAGGCTAGACGAGCGAGAGGGGCGTGCGGCACTCCTCCTGGGCAGTAATGAGGGCAGGTGGTGACTGCGGGGTGTGCTGTGGTTGGTAGAGCCATGAGGAGGGGAGGGGGTTATCGAGAAGGGGCTAGACAGCGAGGAGGGGTATGAAGTAGGGTGAGGGGGTGCTATGGAGGGAGGTCGGGCCGGGTCACGTCCTCTCGTCGTGGCCTCTACGTGCACACTCGAAGGTGAGAAGCGTCCTCGCATCTTAATGAAGTCCTTCCTCTGGTTACCCTTGCCCGTCACGGGTCTTACACGCCATCACTACAACTTCCTCCAAACCAGGTTTGTTTACTTCCTATAACTGGCGGTAGCAGCTCCACAATGTTAACACCGATCAGCTGCGCACTTCCTTCCCTCCTATATTACATTAAAAATATCTGGCAATCAAAATTTCATTAAAAAAAGAGGCTGGCGCTGAAAATCGCATTTTTTATGAATAACTAGAGTGTAGTGAACACTTGTCATTCCTCATTAATAATTCACATGTTGACAGAAACTCAAGAGACTGATTGATCTACGTATTTCGACTCTCTTCTGGGATCCTCTTCAGCAGAGACACAGGTGAAAGCAGAGCATGAATTTGCATTTTTATGTTGACTATATCTCAGCAAAATCAGCAAATAAAAGTCTATAAAAATACCTCGATTCTAGTACACAACATCAGAAGCTTTAAGCGGGAATATCCAATATTCATTTGGAAAACATTTCTAAAACAATATGCAAGGAATAAATCTTTGTGAAGACTTTCGCTGTGTCCCAGAATACAGAGGCAGGCAACCAGATTAGCAAGGAGAGGTCACAAGACCGCTCAGAATGACTCTGAAGGTCATGGCCAAGTTTTCCAGAGCAGAGCCAACTCTGAATTTCTGATGAGACGGACCATGTGCGTGTGGTCCTCCCGCGACCTTGAACCTTACTACCCTCTTAACAGCCCATCCCAGTCATCATACCAACGAACTCTAGGTTACCAATGAATCTGGCCACGCCAGGGCGTGGTGTGTGTGTGTGTTTACTCTCTCGCTGTTAACCCTCTCTATTTTTTATTTGTATTTATTATTAAAGATTACTTACGAAATATTTAAATTCACGAAGATTTATGTTAACGTTAAGTATCGTAACCTAATTTAAAATAAATTATACGAAATTAAGGAACGTGTAACGTAAATACACTAGATAACGAATGAGGTATTGTGAGGATGGGTTGGAGTGATAACTTTGGTAAGTTTGTAACTTGCTCTGGCAGACGTACATTACACCGAAAGTCGTATGTCTCGGTTTATATACATTGAGAATTTTCTTTAATCTCCATTTCAGGAAATACTTGAACGTTTTTCCTGTGTTCACACGTTCATCAACCTTCTCTGTTGAAGTGTGTTCACACACAAATCATTCTCTTCGAACCTCAAAACTTCCTTTTTAATACCTTGAACAGTGAGGCTGTTTGCCATGATGGAATATTTTCATTTATGCACTGGAACAGCATGATGCTCAGGCAAACAAGTCTGGCTGTCTCATATACATTCCCAAGCACGGGGGAGCTTGGGAGAAAAGTCGTAATATTTGGCGTCCATTCCTACACGCCAGCAAACGTGCCCAAAATATGAGGCATTAGCGGCCAACAATACAACAAAAACTGACCAGGCACTGAGACCCCCCGTAGTCACTCAGTCCAACAGAGTCCGAACACAAACCCAGTGTTCGTTCTGCTATTGCCTGACCCAGGACCAATAACTACCACATTCGCATTTGTTGCACTACTCTCTTTAAGGAAGGGTGCCTTGATGCCAGCGAAGGGTTCTTGATTCAAGGAACTGGAATTACCCCTCTCCCATTCTCCATGCAGCATCTGACCTCTCGGGAATTAGCTCTAGTAACACCAGACATTACTAAGTAGAACAAGGCAGAACAGTGGTGGCCTCTGGCCACACCTTTACCCTAGGGGCAACGACATCACTGAATCTGGCTCATCATATGGCAAAGATCCGCGTCAGGTAGTAGATATATGGTAGACTGGTAAACAGCAACCATGCAGGGAGGTACTACCCTCCCTCCCGTCAAATGAGAGTGAAATGGAATACCTGATATTTTTTTTTTAATTTTGGCAGGATTACTGATCGTTGCTTTTTGTCTCATAAACACGTAAAGCGACAAGTCAACCTTACAACCTTCTGATTATATTCGGTATATACACGCCTTTACTCTCTAAAGTGCTTCTTGTTCTTAATTCAGTAATATTTCCTTTCCGTCCTAGGAGGCCTGGGATGAGACAGAACCATGGGGAAGATAGTCCCCAGAACCACTAGCATATAACAGGTGATTTTTCCTTAAAAACCGTGGCATCAAGTGCCATCCCTGTGGTCACACCTAGCAGCATCAAGTGCCATCCCTGTGGTCACACCTAGCAGCATCAAGTGCCATCCCTGTGGTCACACCTCGCAGCATCAAGTGCCATCCCTGTGGTCACACCTCGCAGCATCAAGTGCCATCCCTGTGGTCACACCTCGCAGCATCAAGTGCCATCCCTGTGGTCACACCTCGCAGCATCAAGTGCCATCCCTGTGGTCACACCTCGCAGCATCAAGTGCCATCCCTGTGGTCACACCTCGCAGCATCAAGTGCCATCCCTGTGGTCACACCTCGCAGCATCAAGTGCCATCCCTGTGGTCACACCTCGCAGCATCAAGTGCCATCCCTGTGGTCACACCTAACAGCATCAAGTGCCATCCCTGTGGTCACACCTAGCAGCATCAAGTGCCATCCCTGTGGTCACACCTCGCAGCATCAAGTGCCATCCCTGTGGTCACACCTCGCAGCATCAAGTGCCATCCCTGTGGTCACACCTCGCAGCATCAAGTGCCATCCCTGTGGTCACACCTAGCAGCATCAAGTGCCATCCCTGTGGCCACACCTAGCAGCATCAAGTGCCATCCCTGTGGCCACACCTAGCAGCATCAAGTGCCATCCCTGTGGTCACACCTCGCAGCATCAAGTGCCATCCCTGTGGTCACACCTCGCAGCATCAAGTGCCATCCCTGTGGTCACACCTCGCAGCATCAAGTGCCATCCCTGTGGTCACACCTAGCAGCATCAAGTGCCATCCTTGTGGTCACACCTAGCAGCATCAAGTGCCATCCCTGTGGCCACACCTAGCAGCATCAAGTGCCATCCCTGTGGTCACACCTAGCAGCATCAAGTGCCATCCCTGTGGTCACACCTAGCAGCATCAAGTGCCATCCCTGTGGTCACACCTCGCAGCATCAAGTGCCATCCCTGTGGTCACACCTCGCAGCATCAAGTGCCATCCCTGTGGTCACACCTAGCAGCATCAAGTGCCATCCTTGTGGTCACACCTAGCAGCATCAAGTGCCATCCCTGTGGCCACACCTGCAGCATCAAGTGCCATCCCTGTGGTCACACCTAGCAGCATCAAGTGCCATCCCTGTGGTCACACCTAGCAGCATCAAGTGCCATCCCTGTGGTCACACCTCGCAGCATCAAGTGCCATCCCTGTGGTCACACCTAGCAGCATCAAGTGCCATCCTTGTGGTCACACCTAGCAGCATCAAGTGCCATCCCTGTGGCCACACCTAGCAGCATCAAGTGCCATCCCTGTGGTCACACCTCGCAGCATCAAGTGCCATCCCTGTGGTCACACCTCGCAGCATCAAGTGCCATCCCTGTGGTTACACCTAGCAGCCTCCTCTCCACAACTCAACAGTAATGTTAAAACTCACTATAAAAAGATGGAACGCCGTCAGTTTGGAGATGGCCTCACGTCAGCGCCCTCTGTTATCCTCCTCCGTAGCGGCCATGGAGACCAGGTCACGCAGGCCTCGTACGTGACCACCCCTCATCCAGTGCGGCACTACCCCTTCCCCCAGTGCTACTCCACCCCTTCCTCCCCCCTTTTCCCTAACCTCTCCATATCCCGTTGTTTGTTATGGTTTATCTTATTCGTTTTAATCTTACCTTTGCTCTCTGCAGTCACACTGATATTATTGTTCATGTTTCCACTTGTTTTTTAACCACTCCCGCTAAATGCAATATTTTTTGTTATTGCTGCTGCCGCTGCTGCTGCTGCTGCTGCTGCTGCTGCCGCCGCTGCTGCTGCTGCTGCCGCTGCTGCTGCTGTACCTTTTTTCTCTTGTGACTTTTAAAGTGATTTTTTTTTTGTATTTTAAAACATCATCTATTTGTTTTTCTCTTTCTCAGGTAGGAAAGACACATTAGGAAGTCGATTAACATCAACATCAGCCGAAGAGAGAACCACGAGAACTGGAGGACCACGAGAACTGGAGGACCACGAGAACTGGAGGACCACGAGAACTGGAGGACCACGAGAACTGGAGGACCACAAGAACTGGAGGACCACGAGAACTGGAGAACCAGCATCAACTGTATGGCATCACAATTAAAGTAAAGAGAAGTGCTGGCAACTTTATCATCATTCCCGTAAGTGTTTGCAACAACGCTCGAGCCAACAACAGATGCCAACAGCGCAAACAGTTCCACAGATGCCATCAAAAACAACCACCGGTGACACGAGTAAGGGGTGGGGAAGCGCACACTGCAGAAGGGCCAGAAGAATAATTTCTAACAGTATCAGCAACGGCAGAACCAACTGTTGCACTTCCTGAGTAGCGTTAACGTCTCCACCAACAGTAGCGTAATCACCAATAACAGTAGCACCACCAACCACCAAAGTAGCATCACCACCAACACCAACAGTAGCATTATCACCAACATTTAAAACCTCAGAATTATATCTACATCAATCAACGTAAATTTTTTACTGTGTGGATCTTGGCCAATTTCTCTACGTTCACTATTATAAATTAACGTAAATAACAATTAATTCTAATAACGTAATCCCCACCCACAGAGGCTGGGTAAAACCATCGAAGACGCTTACAGCGAAGAGCCAACGTTGCCTTCGCCATGGATTTTAGCGTGTAAACACGTTCTCTTCGGAAGATAGGTTGCCAATATAGTGCCAGAAGCAGCAGCAGCAGACGGCTATCAGACGCGTGGTGAGGCCTCACGCGCGCCCCAGGACGTGACCACTATTGGTGCAACGCTCCGCGAATCACAATGACCGGCCAAGTGACGTCACACTGACATCAACAGCAGCAAGTTGCAATGACTTGCAGCTCCCAGCGTCCCTCTTGCATGCTGACGGACCTGTCTGCGCCTAGAACGGGTCCTAGCCGACTGCAAGCCAGGAGGTAGGCGAGCTCTTACATCAATAGAGGTTTTGATGCCCTGCCAAAACGAGCCTTAAGAGGGTTGCAGGAATGTGGCCTCAACTAGCTTAAAAAAATTCGACAAGTTGCGGAGGTAGGAAAGCTCTACTATCAATAAAATGAGGTTTTGATGCACTGCCAGAACGTGTCTTAAGAGGGCTGCAGGAATGTGGCCTCAGCACATCAACTTAAAAAAAGCCGACAAGCTGTGAGCAGGGACAGATATGGTTGGCGAGATCCTCAGGTAGTGAGAGTTCGATACAGCACCTGATATGCAGATGCAACCAGTCTTTGAGGGATATAAACAAACACATGATGCTCACCTACGCTTAGCCCTCGCACTGGGAGGTGTCGAGATAACTCTTTAAAAGCTAATGATCAGCAGGATAAGGAGGAAGCCATAAACTGCACAAGAGCACGAACAGGAAAGTTTGAATCTTCAACTTTAAAGCCGTACGACAGTCCAGTTTTGGCAACATAGCCGACGACTGGAATGTAGCCAATATGATAATGAGTTTAAGATATTTTCTACAACTGGGATGGCTAAGAAATAGATTGATGGGTGTCTATGGTGGCGATGCTGGTACTAAGCTACAGTATAGCGACTCCAATTACTAGTCATAGAAAAATTGCTATTCGCCTAGTAACACAAAAGATTACCCACCCCACAATCCACCTACATCATTCTTTCGTTCCCATAAAGACAGCTGAAGAGTTTTGACTCGCAAGCAGCAAATAAGCCAGGAATAATTTATTCAAATAACCCCCCTCCCCTCTTACGCAAACGGTAAACAAGCAAATACCAACTCCTCCTCGTCCCAACAGGGGTTTAATCGGCCCTAACAGGTGGAGGCGAAAAGCCTGGGATTAGGACACTGGAGAAATTAGCCATTATCACGAAGGAACATCTTGGCATCCGCTCAAATGAGATGTGGTCACCATTGCCAGAAAAACCAAATCCCTTTCCACTGTGCATCACTTATCGAATTAATGTATTAATATTTCTTCCCCTGCACACCACACATGATATAATTTTTACACCAGACCAGCTCGTGTATATTTACCCATTAAGTCAGGCCCACCATTAATTAATGTGAGTAAATCCAAATAAAATTATTTTTTTAACCACGAATCCTTGACAGCGTTGAAGGTAGTCAAGCTTTGCCAAGGGAAAAAACTCGATGGTCCGTCTGGAAACAATGACACTCCACAGCAAGCAGTAAGAATGGTATTCCTTAGCCGATAGCAGTCCCGCCCCGCCATACAGCCAACTGCATACAGGACCCTCTCCTGCAAACACCGCCGCTCGTTTGTCTAGTCCCCAGCATCAATTGGTAACTTGAGATGCTGGAGTTTTGAGTTCTCTCTTTTTCTTCCGTTTGTGTATATTCCGTATTTTAACTTCAGCGCCGAAGACTTTTGAGCTCTTCTTGGTGGATATTCGTAATTTTTACATTTTATCCGATGAATGGCACTTTAAGCCCCTGATCCTGGTTGAGGACCAGGCCGCGGGGGCGTTGACCCCCGAAATGATCTTCAGGTAGACTCTCTCCAGTTCCCTCCCCCCCCCCCAAACTCAGCTATACTGAACGGCTCCTTGAGGATACCAGAAGGAATCTGAGTGTCCTTAATTGTGAATGAACCTGGGTTAATACTGCCAACAAATGAATATGTCGAAGGATTGGCCACTAAATGGCCAGTTAAAAATTGCGTTCTCCTCAGGGCCCTTAATCCTCTCCTATGTGGAACCTCGAACACTTGCTCCCACCTGAGCACACGTTACACCTGCTTTCATGTGAAGACCTACAGCACTTACCCCTGGCTTCTATGCCAGGGCCCAATGTCTAAGGGCCCCAGCACCGCTCGTGTGGGGCTCCCAACACCTGTTCCTATTTGATGGTCCTAACAGCAAAAACTAGCACCTGGATGCAATTATTATTATTAATATTATTGTAGCGTGAGAATATAATCCGCGATTACTTTCTTAAAAAATGACAAGGAATCAGCAGCCAATATGAAGTAAGCACAATGCAATTTGAGCAATAATGTGAACTTTAAGGCAATTGCACCCACTGTTATCCAGCGATGCACACAAACATTTTTTCCAGCAACTTGAGCACAGAAATTGAAGTAATTAAAACTGTTTACTCTGTGGAGAAGATATATATAATATATATATATATATATATATATATATATATATATATATATATATATATATTATAAAAATAAATCCTTTCTATAATTTAAAGACAGATTTTTTTTATTTATGTTAATATAAAAATTAATGATTTTGAACCAAAAGAACCTTAGGAAACTTGCTTAACCTTATTATAATAAACAAACACAATAAAATATTTTTCGTTAGGTCCAGAAAGATTTTTGCGAAATTATTGCATACACAAATTTTCACTTGCCTTATTCGGCAAGAAGAGCGTTGCTATTTAAGCCAAAATTCTACGTTAAGTGATCACATCTCGCTTTCCATCTCACGGGACTTTTTCTTCTCTGTTAACCCTCTCTATAACCCCTATTTTTCTAGTTCTTCTGAAAGTCGTGTTTGGTGTAAGTTCATTCCTGGATCCGACTGCCGTTCCGCCGCCAGTATTTAGGAAGAGAAACAAACGTTCTAGAACAAGTTTTTATTGGGACACGTTTCGCTCTGTCAGAACACTATCATGACTGGATGAAGGTCTACATAAAGCGAAAATTCTCATTGAAAGGTTGTACCGGAATGCGAGTATTTTCCCTGAACTCCACTCCTGCTGGAATGATTCTAGTGAAGAAGGTATCTGCGCAGGTGCTACGGCATTAACTGTGACGCCATTAAGGGTATTCTGTAGTTAGTTAATAACCTTTAACTCAAGCACGGGTAGTTAGTTTAACTAAGGTGCTGAAGCCACGAGCTTCTGGAAGTTCACCAAGACACCCAGTGGAAATAAGTCACTTTGTCTGACTTATTTGGGTTATTCTAGGGAAGTTACACATATTTTATGTATGATAATTTGTGTAATTGTATTTACGTTTACCTTATTTGTGTAATTGTATTTATGTTCATGAATGGTAGACAATACCGACAAGATGAAAATTAGACACATGTGCAACATCTGGGTGTCTTTATTGTAGACGTTTCGCCCTCCAGTGGCTTTATTAATACACTCTATGACAAAACTTGAAGACAGTAGAACTATATACAAAATATGAGGTAATCAGTCTCTCAGCCTTGGAGTTGGTGTTAACAGTACCGTAGGAGTAGAGATTCTCCACTCCTACGGTGCTGTTATAACAGTAAGTTGCACTTACAACCTGATGGTTCGTATTTTACAATCATGTTACTGTTGATCGTTGAAATGAGTAAAAGTAGAGGAGTGAATTAGACATCTTGAGGCAGAAGACATGAAGACAGGAACAACAAAATACAATCTGGTTAAAAAAAAAGAGTATCTGTTTCAGTATTAAATTATGTAATCGCTACGTCTACAAGACAATAAAAGGCTTCTAGTGTAAACGCATAACGACAGTACAATGAGTGGCTTTCTGTTCACAAGCGAAGGACTCTGGTTCGATTCCTGTACTGGGCGACATTTTTTCGGCGTCTCTACATACTGTACCTAGCAGTCAATAGGTACCTGAGCGTTAGTCACTCAAAATGTGCGTCACATCCTGGAAAACAGTGTACCAAAAAGATCTTGCAAAGATCCTAGCTTGAAACTAAGCTGTATTTGGGTAACACCTCGTAGCGTTTGAAGTACAGAAGGAACTTATAATGTAGTCTGCTACCAGTCTATTCACCAGCTCGAGGTAACTGGCAAACAACTACACTTAAGAAATTATTTTGTTATTTTCGCAAATTTATCGACTTCACATGGACCATTAAAACCTCAGTTCACAACCAGTAAAAGCAATTACACTTTAAACCTAGGTAATGTGAGAAATAAACCCTTAATAATTAAATAAAATAATATATACATATACGTAAGTATATATCTTAATGTGTAAACCATGTATGCACTTCGGAGCTGCAACAGTACTGTGTGTTGCTGTATGCAAGCATCGTACAAGTCAAGCGCTGCTGTTCCATAATGCACCTCCGTCGAAGCTGACCTATGTGCGTGGACCTGAGACCAGGAGAATACAGCATCCATTCAGGCACGTGGTAGTGGATGTCTCCTCAGCTGCACCCAGAAACTCAAATGAAGCCTTGCATGATATTGGATGTGACGGACACAGTTGAGAAGGCTGCTTTAAAATTTGCAGAGCGATGGAGGACCAAAAGGTCATTCAGTGTTTAAGTACCGTACACAGTGAGCAGTGGGTGAGGAATATCTTGGGGAGAATAAGAAAGAAGGAGCTTGGGTGTAGAATCCAAAAATGGACGGTTGTCGTTTAACAGTTTGCAGTGTCAATTTTAACGTACCTGTAGCTTCCTGCGTTCTTATATGTTGTATCAACACTAAATTGCAAGTAGTGTTACTGTTGCAGTTTTTGCTATGTCCTAACGTCTATGTATTGAAGCCAGATGAATCGTACTTTTGTATTTGTTTTCATCACAATGTTTCGCTCAAGCAGAATGTGTTGGTTACCTAAAGTCTTGGTTAAGCTTCAACGAATGAGAAACTCTTGGTAAAGCTTCAACGAATGAGAAACTCCTGGTTAAGCTTCAACGAATGAGAAACTCCTGGCTAAGCTTCAACGAATGAGAAAGTGACCGTTCTCTTTCTTGCAGACTAGACTAAGTTACCCTACCTGCCAGAACGTTCATCGTATTCACAACTCACTACTTCATGAGAGAAATTCCAGTTCGGCGGAAGTCATGGTGGGGAAACACCAATGTGAACGGAGAAAAAAATAAATCTGCTGGAGTTTCTGGAGTATTAGGTAAAAGGCATCCGCGTCAGACTGTGACTCTAATGACTGTGATTAAAAACATTTACTGAATCCTCTGGAGTTCAATTAATTACAAGATCTATATAAAAGAAAGTTATCCAGAGACAGGTTAGTCGCCTTCTGCCTTACCTCACTACTGGGACTGGAAGAAGTGTTCAGCTGCTACTCCACAGACAGCGTCTTGCAGCACCCGACCCTCCCCAGGCACTGTTTATTTACATGTGTGAGGCGTGCATGTGTGACGAGGGTGATACGTGTTGGCTGGCGAGGACCCAGACCCAGGCCCAACCTAAGACGTGGTCTGACTACCACTTTGCCACTGCCTGCTGCAGTTGCAGCTTCCTCCCCTGTATACTCAGATGTTTGAGCGCTTCAATTTTGCAGTGTGCTAGTTCGTGGAAGTTATGTGACTCAATGTTGAATTTTTTACTGGGGTAGATGGTAAGTCAGCAGGAGGCATAGGTAAAATTATCCAGTGCTCCATTGTGATGTTCTTATCTAACACTCACGTAGGGAGAAATTTCCCATTTTTCCTGGCGAAGAAAATGCTCCCTGGTGGAAATCTGGTTTGGTGCGTGTATGTGTGAGGCATGTGGGGCGTGGAGCGGGTAGCGGAGGGCGCGTGGTGTGGTGACGGAGGGGGCGGGGCAGGTCACGTAGAGACGACGTGCCTGGCGTGTAGAGCGTCACATAGCTGATCGAGCAGCCTACAGCAGCAGCCCTGACCTTCACCACCACCAGCGCCGCCTTCCATTCATCCCGAGCACGTGGGCGGCCACACACGCCCTTCCCTGCAGCGGCTCTCCTCAGTCAACCCTTCCTTATAGTACAGGGTTAGTTTTCCAGCGCTCTTACGTGCGTGTATCTCCGAACGATCTTCTCCAAGCGCACATTAGCGTTGCTCTATTTGTTGTGAGCTAAACCATTGTAAGCTGAAGAGTGACACAAGTGTGATCCATCGTTCAAAAATTACGACACACACACTAAATGTATTTCCTAACTATACCAAAAGATTTAAAAAAAATAAGTAAATATATATATGTATATATATATATTTATATCAGAAACTGGGCCCTTGTGGCTACTTCAAAGACACTTCGAAGACGCAAGATCGCAGATAAATCAAGCCGGGATGAGAAAAGGGTGACCCAACTTGCCCTTAATTAAGCTTTCATCTCTTTCAGTGCAGTGAGGGGGTGAGGGAAGTGATCATAAAGCCCCGGGGATAAGGAAGAGTACCTCACCGATGTCCTGACCTTATAAAAACCCGCTCTTCGTCTTCCATATACAGAGCCGGTCGTGGCTGCACCTACCATTGGTCGTCCCCCTCACATCATTAGTCGTCGTCCCCTTCACCTCATGGGTCAGGGCCCTCACCCCATGGATTATGGCCCCTCACTTCAACTGCCGAATTACTACAGTACGTTCTTCGACTTCAACGAACACAACAGTGACCCAGACACCCTGTAGAGAGAACCGTATTTCAGAACACTTTTCTATCCTCAGCAGTGTTACTGAAAGCCTGAGATGCCTCATCGACAACCAGCATCCTCTCGTCCTTTCCACACGCGTCTTGAAGGCAACATACATACGTGAGAGTTTTCGTTCAGTGCACAACCCTTCTGATGCTTCGTCACACATGTTTTCGTGCTGCAAGATTTTTGAGGAGATGTAGGGAAGAAGAGGGAGGGATGGATGGAAGGAGGGGTGGAAAGTATGGACGGGGTGAAAAATAAGAGAAAGGGAATTAAAAACCATAAACTACAACTACTACTACGTGTAGGCAGTCAGAAACACCCGACACATTTTTAAAAATTCAATACATAATGTAAGGCAGGAGAGAGAGAGGAAGAGAGAGGGACTGGATGAGCGGAACTAGTAATTTATAATTATTACAAGCAGTATATTCTTTCTCATCCCTTGTGGTCTGTCCTGACAAATTTTGGGGATAAAATAAGTTAAAGTACACAAAAATACAGCTGGCCTCACACAACTCGTCTTACAAGGGATCTTATCGTGGATGATAGTTATTTAACCTGCCAGCCTCTAAACTCCACAATAATAAGGAAAAAATATAGCAAAAAGGAGGAAGAAGACAGACGTGAAGAGGAAGAATAAAAGGTGGAGGTGGGGTAGAAGCAAGAGCAGCATGAGAGAAGGAATAAAGGAGTGAGTAGAGGGAGCAGAAGGAGGAAAGAGGAGGAGGAGGAGGAGGAGAGAAAGGGGAGGGGAAAGAGGTTGAGGAGGAGAGAAAGAGGAGGAGAAGGAGAGAGTCGAGGGATTGTTTTAAATTAGACAATTCACCCTTCACCTTATCTAGAGTGTCACTCAATTTTGATATATATACAGTCGATTTGTGGCACCGACAGTGCCACCGAAAGTGCCCTCAAGGCACTCATAGTCTCCGTAGGCGGCGACGACGTTAAAACAACCA
Source organism: Cherax destructor (assembly GCA_009830355.1). Classification (NCBI taxonomy): domain Eukaryota; kingdom Metazoa; phylum Arthropoda; class Malacostraca; order Decapoda; family Parastacidae; genus Cherax; species Cherax destructor. The sequence goes on from WNWK01000397.1 coordinate 168,673, forward strand.
CATATAAACCACCACGCACACACAATCATTGAGAAATAAGCCTGAATAAGTGATATCAAGAAGCATAATAGAGTAACTCTCTCAATGCATTTAAATCTTTGACGAATTGTTGGGATAACCTTGTCAAAATCAATATAAAGTGACTCTTTGTATATCTATGTTTATATACATTTTAACATTACTCAAGTTAAACTAATATATTTTAATATGTCCTGTAACTAGATCTACACGCACTATATTTATCTAAATACACAACTCAACATTTATGATGGTTAGCAAAGATTTACGTTGAGTATCTGTTTCACGATAATCAGACGGAGGATCGAGCTCAAGTGAGTCACTGCAATGAAAGACTCCCATGGGTTACGAGCAACACATAAAATATGTCAACAAAATTAGAGGTCCAATCGCATATGGAGATAGACTGAACTCTTGCACGTTTTATCCAGTACACGCACAGACTAATTCGCTGCGCCAAGAGACATAATAATTCAATATAAACACAATTTCAACAGCAATAGCTCAATATAAGCACAAAGAAACTTATTGTGCAACTTTCTTTTCCATATAAACAACATTTTTTTCCGTGAAGAAAGTTGTAAGAGGTGCGTCTTCGTCTGGAAGTTATATTTCTCCCGAGGGAAGTAATTAAGACCAGCCAGGGTTTACAACTGTGTTGTAGGGCTGTAAATCATGGGGATGCTGAGGCTGGACCGGTGTTCCACCTTCCCAAAGGGTTCAAAGGCTGGACCAGTGTTCCGCCTCCACAAGGGGGTTCAGGAGTAGGATCCGTGTTCCGCAATCACATGGGGGTACCGGGCACAAATTAGGGGTTATCCATACAAAGGAATCACTGCAAGATTGGTAGCGTTCCGCAACCAAAAATAAAAGTCGTTCAGCGCTGAAGTTTGATCAGAATCAGCAGTGATATCCGCTAACCACTCAAGGACCCGTAACGATGGTCACTGCTGCAGTTGCGGCGGGAGAGGAAGTAGGCAGGCACCTCAGCACACGTAAGAGGGAGCTAGGATAGGGTGGTCCTGTGTTCGGAGCCAGACAAACACACCCACCCCTCACACACACACACACACACACACACACACACACACACACAATGGCTAACTTCAATGTCGCCAAATAATAACTAAATAACACTTATACATTCTCTGATCAGCTAATTACTTAAGTTCAAACATCCTGCCAGTCAAGCATCATTAAGCCCCACAGTCTACATATTATGAGGCAAGAAATGCCCTTAATTAAGCCTCACCAAGGTATATTTAGGGCTTCCAAAGCCTCTTGTGCTTCATCATTTCCACACATGTATGATACAATCACACTTGAAGACAGCCAATTAAGACAGTCGAATTAAACTGTGCCCAGGATGTGAAAGCTTTAAAGTGGGCGTCAATGAGTGGTTGCAAGGAACAATACTGTGTGATTTAGGAGTTTCTGGGACGTGAGGTGGGTCTGAGGTTGCATGATGGGTGGGGTGGGGTGGATGTAGGTTTAAGGTGGAGTGGAAATATGGGCAAGGGTGAAGATAAGACATGCTTTGCAGGATAATCTTTTATTGGGACCCCGTTTCCCTCTGTGTAGAGCTTTAGCACGTCAGTTCATCGATTTGATAAAGCTCTACGTAGAAATGTTGTCGTAATGAAAGCGTGTCCTACAACGCTTATTGGATACATGGGTAGGAGTTGTTGAAAGGGCATGGGAGTTTCTTACTGAGTGGAAGTTAAGCAGCAGATGATAACTGTGAGGAAGTTGAGAGGTGAATGGGGATCGTGGGGAAGTTGTGGGATTTGATAAGCACTAAACACGGATCTGCTATTCAGTGTCTCGTGTATAAATTTATTTTCACATTCACACACAGCCATAATAAAACAATTTTAAAAAAGCATCCACTTAAAGATTACCAACACACACATTACCTCATCTTGGCCTAAATACACCTTAATGTAAAGTTAAAACATCCCGCATCTATTAAAAATATATGATGATAAACAATAAACAAGCTAAATTGTTCACCTAAAATTCCAGCGAGATCCCGGCAGGCACCACGGCGATTATAAAAATGTTGCCTAAACAAAGTCTTTCACATTCCTAAAACGCAGCATGGGAGCGTGGAGTGGGTGGGAAGATGGAGTGGGTGGGAAGATGGAGTGGGTGGGAAGTTGGGGTAAGTGAGAAATTGAAGTGGGTGGGGGTATTAGTGTTGGAATTGAGAAAAGTGCTCAGTGTTTCCTTGGCTTCCGTGACTGCAATGCATTTCCGTTCTCTTAATGTGAGGGGGACTGCAGCCGCTTCCATTACACCAGCGCTGTTAACAATTGCAAGCCGGAATTGACCTTTTCAGCCATTAATCATTTTCATATCGTGATACTTTGATCTGTCTTCCGCTGACTTTCATCGTCTGGTGAGAAACCTCGTAGTGAGAGGCTATAAACCTGGGAGGGAGGGAAACTGGGCTAACTTACCCACAGCCCTAACATGTGGAGGAAGGGAATGGGGCTACCCAACCCACATCCCTCAGTCCGAACCTGTAGAGGGGAACTGGGTTATCCTTGACCTGTACTCCTTGGAAGGTAAGAGAGAAAATACTTCATAAGCAACACCCGGAGAGGAGAGGTGTTGAGCATATAGCTGAATATCGATATATGAAGACTTTTCGCCAACCAGTGGCTTTTGTTACTTCAATACAAAGATGATATACGAGGACAGTGGAAGATTAAGTTATCAGTCCCTCAGGCTGTGGAACATGAGACAGTCTGTCAGACTAGAAGCCGGTGTTTAGTATCTTAGTGTTTATTCAGCAGCGACTGGTTACAAACCTACACACTGAAAGAGGCGTGACTGACAGTGCAACCATCTCCAAGAAAGAGCACGAGCGAGATGAATGTAATGGGACCTAGACTTATTAACACTCTCCGTTCATACATAAGGGGACTCACCAACAAACCCCTCAGCTGTCTGCAGGTGAGAGCTTGATAAGTTCCTCAAGTCAGTTCCTGACCAGCCGGGCTGTAGTGCACACATTGGGCTGCATGTGGAGGGCACCAACAGCTCGATCGATCAGCAAAATCTCTAGTCGTTTCCGGTTGAACTCATGGAAACGGCTACAGGTAACCTCCAGGTAGCCCACATCCCGTAATCCTAACCTGTGGAGGGAAGGGAACAGGGTTACCCAACCCACATCCCACAATCCCAACGTTTTTAGGATGTGGAAAGGGACTACCTTGTCTACATCCCCAATCCTTTCCCGATGGGGAGTAAGATTTCCACTAATCATTCCACACACACATACTTCCGTCCTCTGCCAAACGCTACCAAAACTTTGCAAAAGTTGGATCCCTCCCAGATTGGGTCCCTGTCCGTCATTCCAATCTTCCCCTCTTCTCTAGTCATCCGTCTGCCACCCTTTCTCACTCTCCATCTATTGCTACCACTAATTTCACATCATCTCCCTTCTGTGCCATTCCTTTTCCCCTTTCATTGCTTCTCCTTTCCTTTAATTCCTTCCTCCTTTCTCTTCTTACCTTCCTACTCCTCCTCTCTCTCTCTCTCTCTCTCTCTCTCTCTCTCTCTAGCATTATTAAAACTGAAACTCCCCGTTATTTCCTCTCCTTTAAGTACTATTATAACATAAAACTCCTGGCTCTGGTTCCCTCCCTGGCCTCCACATTAACTGGAGACATTAACATAAAACACTGGAGGGTTTGCAGCTCCACGTTCTCAGCTGCTCCAGTAACTCTTCAGACCTTGCTACTTCGCTACCTGGAAGCCCCTGACCAAACACTTCCTTCCCTCGCTGGAAACTGGAAGACACTTTTTTTTGGCTGGTACTGGCGTCTTTGTCGACTCCCAGCTTCAATAACGACGCCGTCCATCAAGCCAGGTTCATCCTCACGCCGCTCAGCCCCCCAGCGTCCTGGAATTAAGACACAACCCCATTTCTTCCAGCCTTGTGACTGGAATGGGAATTGTCCTCATGGAATTCTGGAGGGGTCAATGGGCTGCGTTCCAGGACGCTCCAGTGCGGCATTCGGGTCAGAACGACATTATTAAAGGCGGTATTTCAGTCTGCAGACTTGTAGACTCTGAGAGAGAAAGAGAGAGAGATCTTTGCTTCGGTACTTATCTTAATACAATGTGTTTATCATCCAGAATGTATGTTATTACAAAGGTTTTTAATTATTTAATCATAGGGACATCAGCAACAAATACCTGGCAAAAAAGCGGGCAGCTCGTGCATCGCTGAGGCCAGTGAACACGCTGCAATGATACAACAACAGTAATCAAGAAGAAAATTAATGACGCTATGTATAAATCCTGGGCATTAAAAGGCTATCGATAATCTGGTGTGCAATTAAGCACTCAGGTGTGTCGAGAAGAGGCGCATCTAACTACAAGGGGTACTTGTCGACTACCTGAAACCTTCCGTCGGCTGCCCGGAGCCTTCTGTCCACTACCTAAAGCCTTGCGTCCACTGCCTGGAACTTTTCGTCGACTGCCTGGAACCTTCCGTCCACTACCTGGAACCTTCCGTCCACTACCTGGAACCTTCCGTCCACTACCTGGAACTTGAAGTCTATAAGGCGAAACTTGCCGTTGACAGGAAATTTGCTGTTGACGACATGAAACCTGTGTTCCACCATTTGAAACCCGCAGCCGATCACCTGAAACCTCGCGAAAATCAACCAGTCGTCAACCTCCTGAAATCAGCCGTCCACCTAAAAACCGACGGTGTGTTCTAAAACCTGCCAACTACCACCAGAAACCTTCCATCAGTCTCCTGAAACCGGACGTCCGCCTGCCGAAACCTGCCTGCTGCCAACCGCTGAAGCCCTGCCGTTAACCTTCCGTTAGCAGTGCAGTCAACCTGAACACCCCCGACTCCATCATCTACCTAAAACCTTATTCCTGCCGACACCAACGCCCAACATCAACCCCCCTCCCAATATCATCCCCAACACAAACCCCAAACATCAACACCCACCCACCCCCATCTTTCCATTCCACATCAAGAATTAGACACTGCAGATCTTCCATTTATGCTCCAGTCTCGTGTGTATGTTAATGAAGCGCTGGGAATGCTGAAGGCAAAACAACCACCTCATTGTTATTATTATTACTGGCAGTAAATGAGAACCAATGAGAGAAGGGAGGAGGAGGAGGAGGAGAACGGAAAAGGAAGAATAAAAACAGAGGAAGGATGAGAATGAAGGCGGAAGAAAGCTGAGGGGTGAGGAGAGACGGGAGAAGAATGAAAAAGGATGAGGATGAATGAGAGAAGAAGATTAAAGAAAAATCTTCCAGATTATCGGTAGGTATCGGGGGTGGGTATTATCGGTTAATTTTCATGGTACCGGTATTGGTATCGGCAGAAAAATTGAGTATCGATATATCGGTTTAAAAACATAACTAGATATCGCCCAATCACTGTTAATGATCCGAGGCGTTTCTGTTATATTGTGTGTACGGCTGCAGGGGAGAGAGAGAGAGAGAGAGAGAGAGAGAGAGAGAGAGAGAGAGAGAGAGAGAGATGGGGGAGAGGGGGAGCGAGAAAGATCAATGAGGGAAGATTAAGGAAAAGTCTAGTGAGGGGTGAATGAGATGAGAGGAAGATGACACACACACACACACACACACACACACACACACACACACACACACACACAAAGACGAGGATTAAGAGGAACGGAAGGGGAGCTGGGAGATTCTTAGAGATAGAGATAATTCAGGGATGACGCGAATAAGGAGAGTGACGACCCCTCAGATTACCTTCTAACCCCCTGTCCTTCCTTTCTTCTTTCCTTCCTTCCTTCCTTCATTCCTGCTTTCCTTCTTTTTTTCATTCTTCTTCTTCAGGGGAGTATAGTTAAGAGGGGGTGAATTGCCCCTGGTCAAGTGCTCTTTGTGTTAGGAATTAGAGCCATCATTCCCATCTCCCGATCAAACCTAATTACCTCCCATTCTCCAGGCGAAGTACGACCCTGACTGGGATAGTGTTTCCCCAGGAATGGAATAATTAACCAGGGGATACCTCTTCTCCGTGTCAGTCAGCCTGGGGGAGGTCACTGGAACAACTTCTCTTATCTCGTGCGAAGTCTTCTTTCCACCTGAGGTGGAATGTGTAGGATTGTAAAACAGAACTTGACCTTACTACATGGACCACCGCTGAGAAACGTTAGTGGTTAGGTTATAAAAAATTCAGATATGGGTTTCAGAGTTCAGTGTTATAAAGGCTGTGTTCTCTCTCTCTCTTCTCTCTCTCTCTCTCTCTCTCTCTCTCTCTCTCGAATCCCACCCTGAACAAAAGAACATCAATATCTCTCACCTATCGCAGTTGGATCGTTACTGCTAAGAGAAAAATTTAGACAAAAGTAAAAAATAAAAGTCACTTGAAATGCCATTTAGTCTCAACAATGAACTTAAAACTGGAGACCTGAAGGAAGGGCCCTGAGCCAGCCAGCACATCGACCTCCCCAAGGGAATGAAACGTTATTTTTACTGGCTCCTTGTCGAAGGAAAACAACCAATAAATTTTTAACAAGAGTAAGACAAAAACAACTACGAGTTTATGTGAATTGGCGATTTATTCGACGCTGAGACGAGCCACGAGGCTACTTTAACAACACAATGTTTTAATAACTTGCTTATTTACAAGCGGATTAATAGTGTACCTCCAGCCTGAGTCACACACACACATGATAACAACATACAAAATACTTCGTGGAATACATAAGGTGGACAGAGACAGGGTGTTTCAAAGAGGGGACACAGAAATAAGGGGTCACAATTGGAAACTGAAGACTCAGACGAGTCAAAGGGATGTTAGGAAGTATTTCTTCAGTCATAGAGTTGTCAGGAAGTGGAAGAGTCTAGCAAGTGATGTAGTGGAGGCAGGAACCATACCTAGCTTTAAGACGAGGTATAATAAAGCTCATGGAACAGGGAGAGAGAGGACCTAGTAGCGGTCAGTGAAGAGGCGGGGCCAGGAGCTAAGTCTCGACCCCTGCAACAACAATTAGGTGAGTACACACACACACACACACACAAAGCTTCAACGTTAACAAGGACAGCATTAATATAATGTAAATTTTATGTCAAGCAATGGGCTGCTGTCTCCAATCAATGTCAATTTGCACATGGCGCTGTCTGGGCTGTGTTGAACGTGTGCTAGAATCAAATTAATCAAACTCACATAAGTTCTTCCCGCATTAAGAAGGTAACAAGCGGCATATGCAAGAAAAACTTTGTTTTCTTCATCTCTTTGCTAGGTCGCTCTCTATCACACACACACACACACACACACACACACACACACACACACACACACACGTACAATAGAGCTAAATTAGTACCCGATTCTTTTTATCTGAAGGCACTCGCTGTCTTCTGGTTTGACACAAATTAGTTTCATTGGCGCGTACAGAGTCGCCCGAGGCTCCTCCACCTGACGCCAGCGTCCACCAGTGTAACCTCTCAGTGTGAGGACACAACACGGGTGCTTCACAGTGTGAGGACACAACACGGGTGCTTCACAGTGTGAGGACACAACACGGGGTGCTTCACAGTGTGAGGACACAACACAGGTGCTTCACAGTGTGAGGACACAACACGGGTGCTTCACAGTGTGAGGACACAACACGGGTGCTTCACAGTGTGAGGACACAACACGGGTGCTTCACAGTGTGAGGACACAACACAGGTGCTTCACAGTGTGAGGACACAACACAGGTGCTTCACAGTGTGAGGACACAACACAGGTGCTTCACAGTGTGAGGACACAACACGGGTGCTTCACAGTGTGAGGACACACCACAGGTGCTTCACAGTGTGATCCCACAACACAGGTGCTTCACAGTGTGAGGACACAACACAGGTGCTTCACAGTGTGAGGACACAACACAGGTGCTTCACAGTGTGAGGACACAACACAGGTGCCTCACAGTGTGAGGACACAACACGGGTGCTTCACAGTGTGAGGACACAACACAGGTGCCTCACAGTGTGAGGACAAAAACACAGGTGCTTCACAGTGTGAGGACACAACACGGGTGCTTCACAGTGTGAGGACACAACACAGGTGCCTCACAGTGTGAGGACACAACACGGGTGCTTCACAGTGTGAGGACACAACACAGGTGCTTCACAGTGTGAGGACACAACACGGGTGCTTCACAGTGTGAGGACACAACACAGGTGCCTCACAGTGTGAGGACACAACACAGGTGCTTCACAGTGTGAGGACACAACACGGGTGCTTCACAGTGTGAGGACACAACACAGGTGCCTCACAGTGTGAGGACACAATACAGGTGCCTCACAGTGTGAGGACACAACACAGGTGCCTCACAGTGTGAGGACACAACACGGGTGCCTCACAGTGTGAGGACACAACACGGGTGCTTCACAGTGTGAGGACACAACACGGGTGCTTCACAGTGTGAGGACACAACACGGGTGCTTCACAGTGTGAGGACACAACACGGGTGCTTCACAGTGTGAGGACACAACACGGGTGCTTCACAGTGTGAGGACACAACACGGGTGCTTCACAGTGTGAGGACACAACACGGGTGCTTCACAGTGTGAGGACACAACACGGGTGCTTCACAGTATGAGGACACAACACGGATGCTTCACAGTGTGAGGACACAACACGGGTGCTTCACAGTGTGAGGACACAACACGGGTGCTTCACAGTGTGAGGACACAACACGGGTGCTTCACAATGTGAGGACACAACACAGGTGCATCACAGTGTGAGGACACAACACAGGTGCCTCACAGTGTGAGGACACAACACGGGTGCTTCACAGTGCGAGGACACAACACAGGTGATTCACAGTGTGAGGACACAACACGGGTGCTTCAAAGTGTGAGGACACAACACAGGTGCCTCACAGTGTGAGGACACAACACAGGTGCTTCACAGTGTGAGGACACAACACAGGTGCTTCACAGTGTGAGGACACAACACAGGTGCCTCACAGTGTGAGGACACAACACAGGTGCATCACAGTGTGAGGACACAACACGGGTGCTTCACAGTGTGAGGACACAACACGGGTGCTTCACAGTGTGAGGACACAACACAGGTGCCTCACAGTGTGAGGACACAACACAGGTGCCTCACAGTGTGAGGACACAACACAGGTGCTTCACAGTGGAGGACACAACACAGGTGCCTCACAGTGTGAGGACACAACACAGGTGCCTCACAGTGTGAGGATACAACTGGCAAATATCTTACATTTATTGCTATTTTATAACACTAAACACATCGCAGAAACATGAAAATTAAACACTTTCGCAAATATAAACCGACTATCACTACTACTATTATTGCTGCTAATTGTTATAATAATCATATTATAATAACATATTATAATAACATCCGGTTATACGGCGACACAGACGACTGAAAGTTTAATTGTAAATATCAAATACTAGACGAGCCTGGCCCAAGGCCGGGCTCTGGTTGTAGAAAAACTCTCGAAACTCACTCAAGGCATATCAGAGGTATACTAATATATTTATAATTGGACTACCATATCCATAATGACATAAAATCTTCTACTATATTTCCAGCATCGTAATTAGTGTGCATTGTTTTCATTTCCACACCTAATGCATTCTATTTTCAGTGCCACAACTGGTGTACAATATCTCTAGTACTAACAATGTACATATTGTGGCACAGTTGGTGGCACCATATATCTTCAATGCCACAATAAATGCATCATGAAATGTGAAGATGAACTGGATAGGGTGCAGCTCTGGGCACCAAAGCCAATGAAGAAAGAATCGATGCTCACAATTTATTATCCCAAAGAAAAGGTGAATGAGATCTCATTCATGTATTCAGACACGAAGAACTATTGAAAGTGCAAAGTTATTTAATAACACAGAACATAGTACACAATAAGTGTCCGGAGCCCAAGACTGTTCAATAACCTACCAACATACACAAGGGGGATTACCAATAGACCCCTTTCTGTCTTCAAGAGGGAACTAGGGTTCGAGATGTTGTGGGTGCGTTGTTGGCATTCCTAAGCCATGACTATGAAACTGCTAAAATACTACATACATTCCACTGAAAAAGTCAGTGCCCCATCAACCGGTTCGTATCCTGGATTGCGTGTGGCGAGCAGTAACAGCCGGATTGATCAGGCCCTGATCCACCGGGAGGCCTGATTGAGGCCCGGACCGCGGGAATATTGACCCCCGGAACAACCTCAAGGTAGGTTGACTGCAGGTAAAGGCATGAAACTCCGAGACAAGAGGTGCAACACTAGATAAACCTTGTTTATGTTCAGGGTTACAGGACACAGCAACAGAGCCCACACTGAGGTTGCAAATATACACACAATGCAGTCCTTAAAGAACCAGTTCGACGAGCATTTTACAAATGATGAATTCAACTAGATACAATGCAGAGGCTGACTCTAGCCACCGGAACAATGACGTTACACTGCAAATTACCCAGGACGACCAGTTTATCATGAACAGCCCAGATTAAAAGTAGTAGTAGTAGTAGTAGTAGTAGTAGTACTACTTGTAGTAATATTATAAGAAGAACGAAACTGCAGGTAGTCCGCTTTAGAAAACCTCGACACAATCCTTTTGTGATGGTCGCCTCTTCCATGAGCACTCTCTCCCTCTTTCCCCTCTATAGATTCTTCCCTCTCCTTCCTACCGACTGCCCCTTCTACCTAACACATCTCACACCAAATCTTTTCTCCTGTTACTCCCACTTACTCCTCCCCCCCTCTCTCTCTCTCTCTCTCTCTCTCTCTCTCTCTCTCTCTCTCTCCCTCCGGGTCCTCCCTCTCCCTCCCACACACTATTCCACGCCTCTCTCTCCCACTTTTATTGCGCTGTTGTTGTGGTGTTGACGCAGGTCGCCTTTTCAAGAAACTTTTCAAGACAGGGTTTTACAGGCTCAGGAATCTCACCTCTGATAAAGGTTTAGCGAAGATGTGGATGGTTGGATGATTGGGAGGACGAGTGGGTGACTGGGAGGCAGATGGAGGATGACGGAGGGGATAGAGAAAGATAGGGCGGTGAATAATTAAGAAAGAAGACGGTTGTCAGCAGCAATTATTTTGACAAGTGGAATAATTAATGTGCAAATTCGTTAAACTCTCACAACATTAAATAATATTGTTTATTTCTTGCATTTAAATATATATATTCTATCATTATTTTTATTACTGTTGCTACTATCTTCACTTTTTCTTTACACCTTTTTTTTTTCTCTCCAGAGGATATTTAGAAGCCGAATCTTCCGATTTGAGATTCACATTTGATGAATATACAGCATTGTTGTGATTGCTTGTGCACAACCGAAACGGAATTTTAATGTTCATCGTGCAGTCGATAAGATTAAAACCTCACACACTAATCTGACTCAGCCAACCCAATAGGCGTCCGGAAAGTGTGAAACGTTTGTCTGAAAGTCATATACCGTGTACAGTGCTCAACCTCAACCAAATTTAAGTCTAATCAGACAGTCCTATGTGATAGCAGACAGTCCCTTGTGCTAGCAGATTATCCCGTGTGCCAGCAGACGGTCCTTTGTGCTAGCAGACAGACAAGTGTGTTAGCAGACAGTCCCCTTTGCTAGTAAACAGACCCAAGTGCTAGCAGACAGTCCCCTTTGCTAGTAAACAGACCCAAGTGCTAGCAGACAGTCTCGAGTGCCAGCACACTTGCCATATGCGAAAAAAATGTAATAATATTGGTAGAATTACCGACAATATGTTAAGTAAAAGGACACAAATGCAACTAATGTGACATTTTATTGTGGCAACGTTTCGCTCTCCAGGAGCGGCTTGAGAAAGCTCCTGGAGAGCGAAACGTTGCCACAATAAAATGTCACATTAGTTGCATTTGTGTCCTTTTACTTAACATATGCGAAAAAGTTCACCCTTGTGTATAAGAAGCGTTGGCCACAGAACGGGGTATCCCTCACGACAAAAAAAGCTTTGGGTTTGTTACGATGATATATTCCCAGTAGCAGGTCTGTCCCTTCGGCACTTTTTGTCGCTAGTTAATTGGCAGAGTTTGAATCCTGATACAATTCTGTATTTAAATGTTGTCCCGAGTATGTCGCGGCTCGGTCGGTGATTTGGATCACCATGTCCGTGTTCTGGAATGACAGCTAGGGAGTGAGTGATGATGAATGATTTCTTCCTTACGTCACTCTCCCTTGCTGCCAACTCTCGAGGTTCTAAATCAAATATTAAATATATATATATATATATATATATATATATATATATATAATCTACCTCCACTGTCATTAGTTTCAACGCCATTACGGCTGAGAGACACATATGTAATACCTGGCTATCTTCAAAATGAAGACTGTCAGGTGTTACACATGTGTCTCATGTATACCATTAATATTCTGATTCAGACCCTGGAACACCACAGGTAAATATGACTAGGTCTCATTTGCTTCCTTATAAAGTGAAAGGAAGAAATTCGCGCAGCAATACTCAATAAAAGAAAACATTCATAGCAAAACGTATTCTGTCTGAAGATATAAAAAACGAGAGTAGGAATCCAGCCGAGCCCTCAAAGAAAACGAGTTTCGATAAATAGTCAAGAATCTATTTCAGGTTGGTGCTGGGCCAACTGGTTCATCGAAGATACTACAGACCACTTTTTAATTCTCCCGGCTCTCCTGGCTGCTCCCAAGACTGGGGGATTTGTGGTCATTACCGGGATTAAACTGACAGCCACTTCATGGCTTAAGCCGCCAGACACCACACCTAGTCCTCTCCTAGCACTCCCAGCCATAACAAAAATGTAACGTTCTTATTTCTGTTGGAATATACGACTATTTAATCACACTACAACCTATTATTAGCTTATATTGCTACTTTTACTATAAATACTATTACTGCTATTGCTAATAATAGTTTACTAACTACTAATAGCACTGTACTACAAACTGAAACTCCATTAATTCTTGCATACTCTACCTTCCACTGCCAAGTGACTCGTTAGTTTGCAATTCGAACCTCAGTCCAAATAATAGGACCACCCACTAGCCAATCAGGTATGCCTCTCATACAGCCTCCTCTCTCCTCTCTCCTCTCTCTCTCTCTCTCTCTCTCTCTCTCTCTCTCTCCTCTTCGCTCACACACCACGCATGCCAAAATTAATTCACTTATGGTGTGTTTCCTGCCCTCCACCCATCACCATCTCTTAAGTAACTCTCGTATTTCTTACGCCCTCACTCACTCTCAGTCTCGGTCGCTCTTAAGTGCATTCAGTAATACTGAGCTATGTTCAGTATAAGAGCATCTAAAAAGTCAGCAGTGTGATCTGGTTTCTAAATCAATTTCTAAGTGCTTAATCTTATAATAATTCCCGTCCCTTAGACATTTTCTGCATACCCAGTACTCTAGCCCTACGTCCCAACACCTCTCCCCTACGTCCCAACACCTCACCCTTACGTCCCAACACCTCACCCCTACGTCCCAACACCTCACCTCTACGTACTAACACCTCACCCTTACGTCCCAATACCTCACCCCTACGTCCCAACACCTCACCCCTACGTCCCTACACCTCACCCCTACGTCCCAACACCTCACCCCTACGTCCCAACACCTCACCCCTACGTCCCAACACCTCACCCCTACGTCCCAACACCTCATCCCTACGTCCCAACACCTCACCCCTACGTCCCAACACCTCACCTCTACGTACTAACACCTCACCCTTACGTCCCAACACCTCACCCCTACGTCCCAACACCTCACCCCTACGTCCCAACACCTCACCCCTACGCCCCAACACCTCACCCCTACGCCCCAACACCTCACCTCTACGTACTAACACCTCACCCTTACGTCCCAACACCTCACCCTACGTCCCAACACCTCACCCTACGTCCCAACACCTCACCTCTACGTCCCAACACCTCACCCCTACGTCCCAACACCTCACCCCTACGCCCAACACCTCACCCCTACGTCCCAACACCTCACCCCTACGCCCCAACACCTCACCCCTACGCCCCAACACCTCACCCTTACGTCCCAACACCTCACCCCTACGTCCCAACACCTCACCTCTACGTCCAACACCTCACCCTAAGTCCCAACACCTCACCCCTAAGTCCCAACACCTCACCTACGTCCAACACCTCACCCCTACGTCCCAACACCTCACCCCTACGTCCCAACACCTCACCCCTACATCCCAACACCTCACCCCTACATCCAACACCTCACCCCTACGTCCCAACACCTCACCCCTACGTCCCAACACCTCACCCCTACGTCCCAACGCTTAACCTCAACGTTTCATTATCTTTCTCTACATAAGAACAATTCTCTAATGTTTAATCTCACCTTCATACTTTCAAATATTACAAATTCGCGTCTTACCAACACCATGCGTTCAAAACCCTCAATTCTACCTTTCTCTGCGTCCCGACACATCGTCATGCGTCCTGCAGACCCCCGCTCCCACAACCAAGCGAGCACATACCTACACCTCGAGTGACTCTCCAAGAGTAATTAGCATGAGACACGAACACGACACAAGCAGACATGATGCAGAGAACCTTCCACACACTGCTAACGTCACCACCTCATGCCCAAATACTTCATAATGCACAGGTGTTTAAAAATTAATTTTCGTATCTCCAGCTTACCTGAGAGACAAGCAACATTTTCACGAACCTTGTAACTGTTGGAGGAAATCAACGACATCGTCTGTTATAGAAGGCCCATTGACCAGGGAAATATCTACCAATCTCTCTCTCTCTCTCTCTCTCTCTCTCTCTCTCTCTCTCTCTCTCTCTCTCTCTCTCTCTTCTCTCTATTCTCTCTCTCTCATTCTTTCTCACACACTACACACGTGTATATATATATATATATATATATATATATATATATATATATATATATATATATATATATAATAGATAGATAGATAGATAGATAGATAGATAGATATTACACGTAACCTGCCAAGAGAATCAAGGCAGGTTCTTTGAGGGAACGAGGAGCCATCTTGACAATATGGTCGGGTATCACATAAAGCAGTGTTGTGAAAGTCGACCTTTTGGTTATGCTTGAAGTGCCACTGGAGAAAAATGTTTGAGAAGAAAAGGAGGAAGAGAGGGTGACGATGGTGGAGGAGGAAAATAAATTAGAGGAGAAGTTGGAGGAGGAAGATAAGAAGTTGGAGGGGGATGATAAATTGGAAGAGCTGGACCTGAAGGAGGAAGAATACTTAGAAGTGGAATTGGAAGAAGTTAAAAGAGGAATTGTAGAAGTTGGAGGAACTAAATGAAAAGCTGGAAGATGAGTAGTAATAGTAAGAGTAGAGATGATTAATGAAGAGGTGGAGAGGTAGGAAGAGGAAGAGGAGGAGGAGGAGGAGGAGGTGGGATACCTGGAAGTGGTATTGGCCAGTAAGGTAACATGGCCATGCGCCACAGTAGGGGATGTTCAAAAACTCTCAACAAGAAAAACTCATTAAAGCAAAGGTTCGCCTGTCGCCTCCCTGCCACACTCACATTTGCATACCGATGCTTTGCAGTTTTATTCTTCAGTGTATTTGCCAAGCCCGGCCCTCTGCACCTCTCATTCATTTATGCCTAGCAAAGCCAGAAAATCCCTGCAATTCTCCAGGAAAAAAAGAAAATGCCTCTGCAGCCACCAAGCCTTTTATCTATACTGGCATTTGTCGTATCATAGAACAATACTTATTGTTCATAGCGACGCTGTCCGGTGATTATTATACATTAATTTTTCATACCCGACATCAGTTTTCCGTGGGGGAACTTGTCTTATTTCTGGGTAAAAATCCTAATACTTTAAGCCTTCTGAGACCCATTCGGACTCAGTGCTTTCTTGCAAATGATACGCCTCATACTTCAACCGTTGCTTCTTAAGATACATGAAGACGGTAGCTTGTATAGCTGAAAACGAGAGGCTTCATGGAAAGCGTTTTTTTATTAGCGAGATCTTCGTATAAGTGAAACTTTTCTCCGTGTCTTTAATGTCTGCTTCCTCGCTGTTCCAAGAGCTTGTCTCTCCTTGCTGTTCCAAGAGCTTGTCTCTCCCTGCTGTTCCAAGAGCTTGTCTCTCCCTGCTGTTCCAAGAACTTGTCTCTCCCTGCTGTTCCAAGAACTTGTCTCTCCCTGCTGTTCCAAGAGCTTGTCTCTCCCTGCTGTTCCAAGAGCTTGTCTCTCCCTGCTGTTCCAAGAGCTTGTCTCTCCCTGCTGTTCCAAGAGCTTGTCTCTCCCTGCTGTTCCAAGAGCTTGTCTCTCCTGCTGTTCCAAGAGCTTGTCTCTCCTGCTGTTCCAAGAGCTTGTCTCTCCCTGCTGTTCCAAGAGCTTCTCTCTCCCTGCTGTTCCAAGAGCTTGTCTCTCCCTGCTGTTCCAAGAGCTTCTCTCTCCCTGCTGTTCCAAGAGCTTCTCTCTCCCTGCTGTTCCAAGAGCTTCTCTCTCCCTGCTGTTCCAAGAGCTTGTCTCTCCCTGCTGTTCCAAGAGCTTCTCTCTCCCTGCTGTTCCAAGAGCTTGTCTCTCCCTGCTGTTCCAAGAGCTTCTCTCTCCCTGCTGTTCCAAGAGCTTCTCTCTCCTGCTGTTCCAAGAGCTTCTCTCTCCTGCTGTTCCAAGAGCTTCTCTCCCTGCTGTTCCAAGAGCTTCTCTCTCCCTGCTGTTCCAAGAGCTTCTCTCTCCCTGCTGTTCCAAGAGCTTCTCTCTCCCTGCTGTTCCAAGAGCTTGTCTCTCCCTGCTGTTCCAAGAGCTTGTCTCTCCTCGCTGTTCCAAGAGCTTGTCTCTCCTCGCTGTTCCAAGAGCTTGTCTCTCCTCGCTGTTCCAAGAGCTTGTCTCTCCTCGCTGTTCCAAGAGCTTGTCTCTCCTCGCTGTTCCAAGAGCTTGTCTCTCCTCGCTGTTCCAAGAGCTTGTCTCTCCTCGCTGTTCCAAGAGCTTGTCTCTCCTCGCTGTTCCAAGAGCTTGTCTCTCCCTGCTGTTCCAAGAGTTTGTCTCTCTTCGCTGTTCCAGTTATTGAGATATTCTTGTGGAATCATTCCGCGTCTGGAGTACTGGAGATAATCAGGTCTGATTCAATTAAGGGACGGGTAGCTCAAATTATTTGAATCAAGAGCACTTCACCAGCATCAAGGCACCTCTTGAAGGGTCACTATCCCAAGGGCTTCTCTCTCCATCTGTTCTAAAAAAAAAATTTTACCCTCTAGTGACAAAAGGGAGATCATTTCTGTCAAAAGGGGACCCGCTTCCCGTCTCTTTATATAAAGCTAATATTCCTTATTGTCCTATTTACCTCCAGTGCTCCCTGAAGGTTACACACCCACTATCTGTTTTCGTTCGCACCCAGATGTCTCCTGGTGCGGCTAATCCTCCTCCAAGGTTCCTCTTGAGTTACTACCCTGCTGGCCGCCTCCCTTCACAATGTCGAGGAAACGCCGCTCACACTTTATTGGTTCAAGCGACAATGGTGGTTCTGCCTGATCCTCCCAGATGACCACTCTGTGGCTGGCTGAACCCTTCCACTTGTTACCTTCCCTCCCTGGCAGCTGCAGTCATACACGTAAGGGATCTTAGATTGCAGAATTCAATTTGTTTATACATTATATTGAATTTCTTGTTTTTCATTAGTAAAATACATCAAAAAGTATGTGGATAAGAAATAGCATGCTGTTTATTGCATAAATAGTCTTATTGAAGTGGTATACACTTTCATGTGGGTATGGCATTTATTTGCTAGTTTAATATTAACATCATTTCCCATTCACGACCAGTAACAATGTATATTTTCAGTGGTCCTATGCAGTTCTAATTCAAGGCGATGAATATGCTGATACTACGACTGCGGAATACTAAGCAATAGTCTAATGCCACACAAAATAATAGGATCAGGAAAGGAATTTCCCTTCTTTAATTCACGTTTGATTTCCACCACTTCGCACTGGCTTCCACGAACCTGACGACCTCAAAGGTGGAGCCGATGAAGGTGGGTCACTGGAAGTGGGTCGCTGATGGTGGGTTTCTGGTGGTGGGTTGCCTCTAGGAAAGCGGCATTCCCAGGCCGTGAGCACAGTGGGATCCTGCTCGGCGGGGCGTGAGCGACCAGCAGTGTATACGAGACCCAGCACGACGCTATCTGGCTTTGCTGTCTGCTCTCTGGGGAAGCACTGGCTCTCCTCAGGGGTTGCCACTCTGCTGTCACGGCGTCTGCTGTCACGGCGCCTGCTGCTCTCACAGCTACTGCTGTTGTCACGTTATCCGCCCACCTAAACACGGGCGAGAAGCTGCTGTCAGCACAATATAATAAAGACATAAACAATATTCTGGATTACTACCGTCACAAACGCACTGGGAATCTATTGCTCCATGTAGCCTTTAAGCACACGCAAAGAACGCATGCGGACCACAAGAAGCAAGCTTTAAGACAAGCTACACGACATGTACCAGGCCATAAAAAGTATGCAGCACAAACACGAAGCTCACACATGAACAAACTCTTCAAAAGGTCGAGGAGGTTCAGAGATTTGTACGTAGACTCTTGTCGGGACTGAATTGCTGCAACTGTAAGGAGAGGCTAATGAAACTGACCTTTGAAAGATAGAAGAACCAGGGGAGACACGGGAACTATGTAGATGATGTTGGGAGAATTCGTCAAAGTGGATAGCGAGAAAGACTAAGAAGATAAGGAAAAAACTAGAGGGAAAATGGGATGAGCTCCGTGAGGGAGGGAGGAGGTCTTAATACATAGCGTTAAGGCTATGTATGACCCCTACGGACTTAACTCCTCCCAATGATAATAATAATAATAATAATAAGGAAGGGTGTTAATGTTGCAGTAGTTTTATAACTGAAGTGTAGGCGCGCCTCTGGCAAGACAGTGATGGAGTGAATGATGATGAAAGTTTTTCTTTTTCGGGCCACCCTGCCTTGGTGGGAAATGGCCGATGTGTTAATAAAATATTTTTTTTTCTAATGCACCAGCCGTCTCCCACCGAGGGAGGGTGACCCAAAAATATATACATACTGGAGAAGGGGTAAACAACAAAATAATAATAATAATAATAATAATAATAATAATAATAATAATAATAATAATAACAAATGTAGCTTGGCTAGGAGCTGAGACTTTTTCACAACAACTTTGTAAACACACACACACTATTTCTTTAGTCATAGAGTTGTCAGGAAGTGGAATAGTCTGGAAAGTGACGTAGTGGAGGCAGGAACCATACATAGTTTTAAGACGAGGTTTGATAAAGCTCATGGAACAGGGAGAGAGAGGACCTAGTAGCGATCAGTGAAGAGGCTGGGCCAGGAGCTATGAATCGACACCTGCAACCACAAATAGGTGAGCACACACACACACGCACATACACAAACACGCACACATACACACAAACACACACACAGGAACCATACATAGCTTTAAGACGAGGTATGATAAAGCTCATGGAGCAGGAAGAGAAGGGACCCAGTAGCGATCAGTGAAGAGGCGGGGCCAGGAGCTGAGTCTCGACCCCTGCAACCACAATTAGGTGAGTAGGTGAGTACACACACACACATACACACACACACACACTTACAAGAACTCAGTAATCAATAATTTAGTTAGAAAAAAAAATACCAAAATTATCCAGCTTGACACTATATATTATGTCACTATACATCATGCGAGTCACTACATCTACGTCAGCTTCAATTAACGCAGATCATCACTCACAATAAATCACAATCACACTTACAGTTAATCATACTCCATCAACTACCTACAACTGCTGCATCAACCATCAGCAGCGACACTCCAAACATCAACTGCAAAACTCAAAGCTATTTGCAGTATTGTCTCTCTCTGTGGCTCAGTAAGAGAGACAAAATACTGCAGACATCTTTGTTAAGTTATATAATTTAACATCTTTGTGAAATCGTATAATTTACAAGGCTCATATAATTGCTGTTAACTTGTGATGATTGGGAAAGCCTCGAGTCACGAAATTGTTGGCCCAGCCTGAGTACCCGAGCTGGAGGGACCTCAAGATACGCCCCATGATACGAAGTCTAAAAGATGCCGACACGAGTGGTAGTATAAAGACGTCGAACACTTAAACATTGTCCACAGAAAGGTTCTAAGACTATGTATATTACCATACGTTTCCCCATGTTTATCTTCCAATCTTTCCCATGTTATTAATACCAGGTTTCTGCGACTGGAAGTTATATCTGAACTATTGTTCAGATATAACTTCATTATGTGCTGAAGGTGAGGTCAGATGAATGAATTCAGAGAAACTTACTTACTCACCATTGTTCAAGAAATTTCAAAGTATTTTATCAATAGTGAAAAAAAAATGCCCCTGGCTTTTCCTATTGTAAATTATTTTTAAATTCAACCATATATTGCTAAAATATAAGGTGATATAAATCATTCAAACACCACATATAAGCTACACTTATATTTTTGTGACTGAATTCTTGTATGCATAAATAACTCGTTACGACTGTAACTCGTTACTACTGTAACTCGTTACTACTGTAACTCGTTACGACTGTAACTCGTTACGACTGTAACTCGTTACTACTGTAACTCGTTACTACTGTAACTAGTTACGACTGTAACTAGTTACGACTGTAACTCGTTACGACTGTAACTCGTTACGACTGTAACTTGTTTAGTTATCAAAACTTTGGGGGCCCAGTCCCTGGACCCATTATGTGCCTGTCTAATGTTTTGACTACCGCCCACACCATGGGTAAGGGTGCATAATTAAGATATTAAACTAAATGAAACTTCATATCCAAAGGTCTCTTCGGCTGGAATGAAGAGACAGTGTGAAGTGGCATGATTATAGTGTTATATAATGGTTTTCTATCATTTCTCTTCACTCATTTGTCTAATTATCAGGAAATAAAATCATTCAGATTTTAGACCCTTTAAATAATGTATTTATTTTTCCGTGCTTGCAGTGAGAGGCTGACACTTGGGTGATGACCACCCTGTCACAATGTTTGGCTATATAATAGCAAAACGGTCGAGCATCTTAAGAAGTCAAACGGTCCTTAGTTTGATCATTTTTGCTATGCACTCCATACGCATCCTTTGGACTACCACCTACGGGATTGGTATTGGTGTGCGTAGCGCTCGACCATCTACGATTTTAGCATGACAAATTTTCCCGTTTACAAACTAAACTTGAAGGGTACTATCCCGTCCGAGAGACGCATCAGCTACTAAATATTGAAGTCGCTGAGAAGAGATAAAAAAGGCAAGCTTGAATATATTTAATGGGATTTAACGGGAATGAAAATTTCACGTTCGATCACCCACTAAAAAATGTTCAAACATTTCTCCGACATTAACACTTGCAAAAGCCCCTGGCTATCCTGCTGTGGCAGCCTTCAACTTAAGAGCACTCGTCAATATCACACATGCGGCGCAATTTTCAACAAGAGGTTTGAAAGCACTTAACTGTGGTATAATAACACAGTGCAACAAGACTGCACTGACTTCCTCAGAGGCCACGAGGGATTCTTGAAGGACCGGCTGTTGGGAGCCAAAACCACACACTCGACTAACTGGACAACACACCCACCCGGCCCCAAACTCTGGAATTCGCCCCGGAGTGATAAGAGAGAGAGAGAGAGAGAGAGAGAGAGAGAGAGAGAGAGAGAGAGAGAGAGAGAGAGAGAGAGAGAGAGAGAGAGAGAGAAAAAAAAAAGAGAGAGAGAGAGAGAGAGACAGACAGACAGACAGACAGACAGACAGAGAGAACGAGAGAGAGAGAGAGACAGACAGACAGAGAGAGAGGAAGAGAGAGAGCGAGAGAGAGAAAGAGAGAGAGAGACAGAGAGACAGACAGACAGAGACAGACAGAGATCTGGCTTCACTCTCCGTCTGAGATTAGAGGGCTGAGATTTAACACACGTAGTTAAATCGCGTCATTATTCCCACGTGCGAGATAGTGCTAGACACCGTATATGTTCTGCTGACCGTGCGTACATGTGCACACACACACACACACACACATATACACACACCACACACACACACACACACACACTAAGATATTCACAGCAGGAAAATTCCCTCACCAACTATGACAGAGGGACTAGAGCAGCGAGCTGGTGGTGTTTCACCAGTCATTAAATTGTGAGTATAGATAAAAAAAAACATGTAAAGGAAAAAATATAAAAGAAAAATGGAGGCTTGCAATGGTTAAACAGGGAGCTCAGTTTTCCACTTGGCGTCAGAACCAGGGATGAAAAGATGACGTAACTTACGAAAGTGGAAGCGGACGGAGGATCGAGTCCGCACCTCTCCTTGTGTTGAGTAACCCATACATGGTTAGTATAAATAAAAAGTATATGGTATAAATAGTGTAGGTGAGTAGAGAGAGAGAGAGAGAGAGAGAGAGAGAGAGAGAGAGAGAGAGAGAGAGAAAAGACAGACAGACAGATATAACATGACTGGTTCACAAAACACTAAAATCGTCCGGTTTTTTTTTTTTCAATGGTATTAACATGCGCTGCTTATTTCCTGACCTCGTATAATACCTGTCTTTCTCCGAGCTTCACTTTGAGGCGCTCTTTTGCCCTCTAAGGCTGTGCTTTTGAACATTCCCGTATCCTTGATAAAGCCCAACCTTGGGCGAAACGTTCTCTTAAAAGGATTCTCTGATGTCAGTGTCTTTGTTTCCCCTCGTCGGCTTTCGCCGCTGCCGAGCCTCAGCTGGTACGTTATTATGAAATAGTTTTCAACTCTTATTATTACTCTCAATACTAATTTTCAATTCTTCATATTATTGTCAATACAAATTTTCAACTCTTCTTATTACTGTCAATACAAATTTTCAGCTATCGTGAGTAATTTACTATCCGATTACCGGTATCATAATCACAATATAATCGAGCCAATTCCAAGCCCATGGTCCAAGTCGGACCGAAACGTCGTCATACGTTTCGCTCTCCTATGTGCGGGTCGGGTCGTGCCACGGATGTGACGAACCGTAGCATATTTTGACGTAAGGTAAAACTTTTTTCCTGGTGATGGGCTCTTGATCCACGGAACTGGACTGCTCCTCTCTGTCTCTCCTCTTTTACATGGAACCAGACTGTCAGTCACGCTCCAAGAGCTCCAAATAATTAAAAATATTCTCTCTCTCTCATGACCATCTTCAGTACCCAGCTATCTCGAGTCCTTCCCAGTTCGTCAGCTGCGTTACGACAGCAGATGAGGTAGCGCATCAAGGTGTCAGCTATTAGCATTGCAAAGCGCAGAAGCGTATATGGACAGCGGCCGCGATGACTGCGGCCAACACCAAGTACCAGCTGGCCCACTCATTACATGGCTGACTTGTTGGCTGGTTAAATAGGTGGGTGGATGAGGGAGTACCTGGGTTGTTGGGTGACTGGCTGGAATGATGTGTGGGTGGGCGGCTGCATTTGTGAATGGGTGCGTGGATGAGTGATTGGATGGATTGGTGGGTAGATGGATTGCTTTCTATGAGGGTCGGTGGCTGGATGAATTGGGTGAGTGAGAAGCTAGCTGGCTGGATGGTTTGGTGGGTGAGAAGAGAAAAAGATTCCTTTGCAGAGAGAGAGAGAGAGAGTGTGTGTGTGTGTGTGTGCTTGGTTTTACTCACCACTACTCTGGGATGAAACTGAGGTGACTGAGCCACCTGTAATTTAGGTTCCTAATCTGACTGGGGTGAAGGGGAGGGAGGGAGAGGGGGGGTAATATTCACCTGGTGTCGTGGAGGTTTTAATTCTTCTTCTGTTACTTTCATCCTTCACCTTGTGACCTGACCGCTGGCTGACCATTACTTCACTACTCACTCCTACTCTCCTCACATACACAAGTTGGCAGGTCCCCTGGAATATGGCTTTAATTGGATTGTTTACTACGTTCTGTTTGTTTAACTTGTCGATGATTACCTGTTCTGAGATCACATTGCTTGAGTTAACATAGATGAATAAGTCATATGTGCAATATTTTGCATCATGGAAAAAACTACTCCAGCGATTTACGCTGTGAACTGAATATCTTCTATCAGTCTCTTCAATTGTCTCCTGTACATTAGTCAACTCGGTATTCGGCTAAAAAATTCTGCTTGCACATGTGTCTTATTCATTCATTTGTTGGTGATTTTCATCGGTAATGTTAATATAGATATATATTGGCCTATTTTTCCTTGAGGTCTTCAACCTTTGTATGTCTTAATATCTCTGGTAAGCTCAGTTTTCTCTTAACTCATCCCACATGATTTGCCTTGGGTCAACCATTCCTCGAAGGATTAAGAAGAAAGTGCATTTATTAACGGCAACAAATAGTTAAGTTTCTCTCTGATTCCACTGAACAGAGACGACTACCTACCTATATGCATCGTCAGTTGTGTTGAAGGGCGCTCCTACGACCTCCAGACGGAGGCCCTCAACTTGTTTCCACTCTATACTCCCATCGCTGTGTGAGACCTGGCCTTGAAGCTGACGTACATTGCCGGACATTCCCCATCTACATCTGTTTACAGCCTGCACCAGATACTTTAGCCTGCCAGCTGACTGACAAACATTCTCACCATCGTAGAGCTTGTTCTTTGTACTGCTACTCGTCCATTATATTTTTATTTATTTTTTTCATTTGGATTCCAAAAGGAATACATTTTTCATGTTTCTTTCATAAAGGTAAGAGACATTGGCCTTTATGTGGGTGCATCTTCTCCCTGCAGTGAGTTAAGTGGGTGGGCGAGATCTTGGGTGGGTTCGTGGGTGGATTTGTGGGTGGGTCGATGAACGAGTGGCTTTCTGAAAGTCTGGCTTAATATCTGGAAGACATTATTATTTTATGGTAGATACTGAGGGACTTGACATGAGAACAGAACGAAATAACTGGACCAGGGGAAGAAAAAAGGGAACTCAGATGAAAGCTACGGAAGCTATGGGCAAGTTAGACAATGCTTTTATTATATAGATGAGTAAAAAAGGGAAACTCGTCTCTGTGGCGCTCAGCAGACGGAGGAGCAAGCCTCCACTACGTGACCCACGTGAGTTAAGTGATTAACGTGAATTTAAATTGAGACAATCCTCTTGGAGTATTAAGAAAGTATTGAGGTGGAAGGAACTGAATGTGGTAGGCGACAAACTACAGTTTTCAGACTAGTCATAAGGCTCAAATTGCCGGAAATCCAATAATAGTACTCATACTATCAGTACACTGAATAATGATATAGTGATACCGACAAAATGTGTAGAGACACTTTATTAAGGTGCGGACTGAAGAAGCCACTCGAGGCGAAACGTTTCCTCTAATAAATGTCCTGAACTGTACATAAGTGTCTTTTTCTACCTCTAGACTCTACAAAATAAGTTCCCTTAAATGAATGTCGAAAAAAACATACGCAGACTCGTTTTCGTCCCTAAATTGACGAAGCGACCTGGTGGTGCCTGTCCTTAACCTTCTGACAGCGACCACGTGTGCATCTGCATGTTGATATAGTGTGGTAGTGGCGTACGTGAGGGAGGTATTACAGCCTCGGTAAAACGCAGGGTAGCAGCAGGAGGTATGCTATTAATATATTGATAGCAGAAAGTTTGAGATCTCTTTATTGGCCTCACATCAAGTATTCATTCAGTGATCTCAAGCTGCTGCCCATTAGCAGTCCGTCTTGTATGAGTATTACTCACCCACTGTCGTAGCATCCATCTACCTGCTGTGTGAACATTCCCTCTGTCATCCACACACACACACAGTCATAAAGTTGTCAGGAAGTGGAACAGTGTGGAGAGTGATGTAGTGGAGGCAGGATCCATTTATAACTTTAAGAAGAGGTATGATAAAGCTCAAGGGAAAGGGAGGGAAGGGACTTAGTAGTGACTAGTGAAGAAACGAGGCCCGGACCTATGACTCGACCCCTGCAACCACAATTAGATGAGCAATTAGTTGATCACACAAACATATTATTGTACTGTAAGAAGGTTTTCGACACAGTTCCACACAAGAGATTAGTGCAAAAGCTAGAGGAGCAAGCAGGGATAATAGGAACGCCTCTGCAATGGATCAGGGGTCACAACTGGAAGTTGAAGACTCAGATGAGTCACAGGGATGTTAGGAAGTATTTCTTCAGTCTTAGAGTTGTTGGGAAGTAGAACATTCTGGAGAGTGATAAAGCTCGTGGATTAGCGACCAGCGAAGAGGCGAGGCACGAGCTGTGACTCGACCCATGTAACCCCAAAAACGTGAGTACACACACACACACACACACACACACACATGCACACGCACACGCACTTTCAGGACCCTGTACAGGCCCATACTGGAGTATGCAGCACCAGTTTGGAACCCACACCTAGCCAAGCACGTAAAGAAGCTAGAGAAAGTGCAAAGGTTTGCAACAAGACTAGTCCCGGAGCTAAGGGGTATGTCCTACGAGGAGAGGTTAAGGGAAATCGACCTGACGACACTGGAGGACAGGAGAGATAGGGGGGACATGATAACGACATATAAGATACTGAGAGGAATTGACACGGTGGACAGAGACAGAATGTTCCAGAGATGGGACACAGCAACAAGGGGACACAGTTGGAAGTTGAAGACTCAGATGAATCACAGAGATGTTAGGAAGTATTTCTTTAGTCACAGAGTGGTCGGGAAGTGGAATAGTTTGGGAAGCGATGTAGTGGAGGCAGATTCCATACATAGCTTTAAGAAGAAGTATGATAAAGCTCATGGCGCAGGGAGAGTGACCCAGTAGCAGCCAGTGAAGAGGCGGGACCAGGAGCTATGACTCGACCCCTGCAACCACAACTAGGTGAGTACAACTAGGTGAGTACAACTAGGTGAGTACAGCTCAACTCGTATTGCTCAGAGATTTTTAATTTGTGGCATTAGAGGAGAAACAGACAATCAGTTTGATTTTTAAAAAGAGTCCTTATGGAGGTTTGTATCTTAATTCTAAGAGAAACCTCAGAGATATAAAATAAAAAGCTCTCAAGTATATGTAAGTTTCTTAAAATGCAAAGGAATACAACCGTTTGTTTAAATTATTGAGGATTGTTTGCTAACTGATAAACAATAATGGTAAACTATACTGCAAATATCTTAATGCTATGGTATATTCTACACTGTAGATTGTATTTCACGAAGCATCAAACCCGTGTGGTCACTCAGCACGAGGAATAATGAAGGCTCGATTCTCCATCCGCCAATCACGGCTTGGCCTCTTGTCAGTTACGCAGTTCAAATCTTCAAACAACATACGCGAAGGGGGTTATTACTGTCACTGTGATTATATTCAAACAGCATAGGAGAAAGGGCTTTGTTGTCACTGTAATTAAGTTTAGAATTAATTCAGTGCCTCTCTGGGTAAGAAAACTTACAACTGTTACCTTAAAATTACTTGTGTTAATGTAAGCAATGCTGGTAACGTTATGCACCGTTTCCTTCTGTTTGACATTAGCACAGTATCCTCTTGTTGTTTCTGGTAACTTGCACCGTAGCCTACAACTACACAAGACCTGACTAACGGATACTAAATGGTTGTAAATGGAATGGTGACACCGAGAAGCCCAAACTGTACACAAGTGTCCTTATGCACGGATGCCGTATGATATAACCCAAAAGCCCAGGTGTTAGTATGGCCGATCAGTTGAGGTATAAGCAGCGGGTACCAGGAGTCAAGCCAAGATTACACCACCTCAGCCACAATTCGGTGAGTATAACCAAATATAACCACGCCAGTCGTGACGGAAAGATTACTATATTCATGGAAAAGTGCTAAACCCCGTGGGGGTTATGCAGCACCTGGGCAAATGGGATTCAATATAAGTTATGTTCGAAAAATGGGAAGGTAGCTTCAATTCTCTGGACCAAATGCCCTTCACCAGCGTCAAAAGGCATAACCCCCTTGAAGAAAACGGAAGAGAAGAAGCGACCATCGTGGACGCGTCTATGACAGTATTCTTGCTCAAGAACACCCTCGTGTACACATCCACGAGGGTGTTCTTGCGCTGTGAGAGCGCGGCCAGCTGCCCGCCTTGCGCATACCTCATTGTCATTCCCTCTTAGCTAATTGGCAATTCCCTATTCAGTACGTGAGGTAATGGAGATCTACCTGGGCCTCCTTTCCTTAATTTGCGCCACTTTGGTACACCGTATGCGACCCTCGGTACGCTCACCGCCTCCTCAAGTGGTCATTTGGCTTAGTTAAAGTCAACTAGCAAGTATAAGAGTCGTGGCGGATATTCTAATTGTCTGCCTGAGCGCTGATGTGCCCAGACTGATGCTTCTATTAACAAGGCTTGAGTAATTCAAAGTTTTAGAGTACACACACGTACCCTGGGTGGAATGGGGCAATGAGTTAAGGCGGAAGAACGGAATGGGCGTCGGTGGAAGGGAGGAATGGGCGTATTGAAAAATATGTGCGAGAGGAATGGGTGCGGGAAGGGAAAATAATGGACGAATGAGTTCGGAAGAATAGGGAAAACTGCCATGTATAAGAGAAAGCAGTGGAATGACTAGGAGGATGAAGGCAAAGAAGTTAATAAAAGGGAATTATTGTATGAATGGCAAAGGTGGTAAAACAGATGGATGGGAGATGGAAGAGGCTAGAATGTGAGAGAGAAATGCATGAGAATGAATAAAAAAAGGTGGATATGTGGAAAGACTGGAGATTACGTGGAGTGATGGGCCGATATTGAATACTGGATAGAGGCTAGAGCGCTGGAAGGCTAGGGAAGTCAGTCTGAAGAGTCCGATTCACAGGGATGTTGGTGCATCAACCATTCTATCCTCACCTGGGAGGTGAGGACATGTCCTCCTATTCCTAGGACAGAACCTAACTGCCTCCCACTCTCCAGAGGTTACCCATGAATGTAATAATAATTACCCCACGTTGAGAACTTGCATTAAGGCTAGTAATGAGCCTGGAACAGTGTTATTAGAGGAGCAGGAGGGAATGAGCTATGAGGATGGATGGGAAATGTCGAGTTCCATTACCATTATCAGGAAGCTAATACGTAGAGCCCATGCCCATCAGCAACCCCATCCACACCACCAGACCCACCCACAGCACCCACACCACCAGACCCACCCACAGCACCCACACCACCAGCCCCACCCACAGCACCCACACCACCAACCCCACCCACAGCACCCACACCACCAGCCCCACCCACAGCACCCACACCACCAGCCCTACCCACACCACCAGCCCCACCCACAGCACCCACACGCCCATATACCACAAATATACTTAGGTCTTAAATAGGATGTCACCCGTGATCATCACACCTGACGCACATTTTTTGCAGGGAAACTTAAAACGAAATTTCAAGTCATTCGTGACCATTACGAGGTCACGAATGACATTAAAATGGTCCAGGATAAATGAAAACGTCGTCTGTTGACTTTCCATATTATAGGTTAGTTGTTGTGAGTGGTTGCAGCCACAGTACTGCAGGTTACCTCGAGTATACGTGGAGGGAGTTCCGGGGGTCAACGTCCCCGCGCCCTGGTCCATGACCAGGGCTCGTGGTGGATCAGGACCTGATCAGCCAGGTTAGTTGTGTGTTGCTCCAGCCACGGTATTACGACTCAGTCTTCTTTTAATATCGTTCATCACTTTATTAAGAATGGTCCTGACAGGCGTTTGATGGCATCCCTTGTAGCAAATTAAACTTGTGTGAGGGTTCTTCAAGATAATTTACCATGAGAGAATTCTCTCACTTGCCCACAACCTCCCTCGTCCACGGAGGCCTTGCCGACGCCTGCTGTAATACACTATCAGTCGATCGAGACGTTGTCAGCGCACTTTGCGCTGCTCTCGTATCTTGATGGGGGCGCTAAAAGCCGCCTTGGGATATCGCAGCCTCTCGTACACGAGAAAACTTCGTGCCCCCTTTTCTAACACACACACACACACACACACACACACATACACAATTAGGTGTTACACACACAACCACACAATTAGGCGAGTACACACACATACACAAACAAATAATCCAAGTGTCTTTGACTAACACACACACACACACACACACACACACACACACACACACACACACACAAGGCTCCCTCCTACATCCCAATTCCTGGCTGCCACCCACATCTCCACCCACACCACACCTCCACCCACTCCACTTAATTTTGATAATAATAATCTTACCCTTGGTTATTACCTAAGCTCTCAAAGGGCGTCAATTATGAATATCGAAATCTCATTATTTAATATCCTATACTATATTATACACACACTCCCGGTTACATTGATTTTCATACCACAACAGTTCTGAAAGACTCTCAGCCCCATAGCTTGTGACCATTCCCAGAGCCATTTTTTTTTTTACCCTCTATACAGACATGATTCGGAGCCTCTTATAGTCGTGACCAATCACGAAGCGTAAAATCTTTACTATTTGGCTTTAAAACAGCTCAGGTTTCGGTAGTTCCCAGGTAGTGACGCTGTGACGCGTGTCTTACCCTGTTCTCGCTTCATTAAACGCAACATCACGTTACGGTAGGTTTATTCTAAGCGTCATTCAAGGGTTTCTAACAATCCACCTAAGTCCTAATTATTTTTTTTTTATATTAATGTTTCATTTCGTTTTCATTTGTGGTAGTGAATGTCCTGGTCCGGGACCTGGTCACGGGGGCACTGACCCCTGCTCCCTGGAAACGCCCTTCAGGTACTCCATCACATGTTGAAGTGACACGGGACAACGTTTCGATCCGTTAGAGCTTTATCTGCTAAATCATTATCAAGTAAGACGATGAAGCTCCAACAGTGCGAAACGTTCTCCCAATTCAAGCTTGTTATGCAATGTTTCTTTTCTCGAATACCGTCGGTAGCCGTCATTTAGAGCCGACTGGATCACAAGCAGAGATGAGTTCCTCGTCATACCGACGGGGACAAGAATTCTCTTCGGCTCTCGAAAGCGCACTTAAGCTTTACTTAATTCAAGTAAAATATCTGGATAATTATACTAAGAGCAAATGACATATATTTATGTAAGTATGGGGATTACACCATTACTTTTTTTAAGGTACCGCTGAAGAACACTGAAAAAAAATGTCACTGGAAGGTAAACAAAATAATAACATATGGGAGGTTAATTCAAGTCTTTATGGCAGGAAAAACTGGGATTACAAAATAATGCTGCGGACCGCGGCGTTCGCCGAGTGCACTGGCGAGTGCTTGTGGAGGTCGCAACTAACCCAGTTCTCTGTTCGCTGGAATACGTCTTGTATTCTACGCCAGCTTTGCGAAGCCACTTTCCTGCATATTATCACAGCAGCCCGATCGGA
>WNWK01000397.1:205000-245000 GCA_009830355.1 Cherax destructor
TTTGCCTCTTAACCTGATTATTATTCCTTGGAAGGATATTTTTTAAGATTTCTCGTCTTTTCCACATTTAATAAAGTGTTCTTCTGCAGATCTCACTTTTTGTGTGGTCATTTATATTGTTTTTTCCTTCCTTGGTAATAATAGCCTCACATATTCCATTTTTTTTCTATATTTTTCACTGAATTACCACGACTCCAACAAATTGTTCAACAATTGTCTGGGAAACTTTTTGGTTGTAAAAAAAGGTGTTCATGATATTTTATACTCATCTTTAAGAGTGTGGGATAGGCCATGCCTATCCCACACTCCCACAGGTGCAGACTTGTCACTGCTGGAACTAACCTCTGGAGGCTAGACTCGCAGGAAGGTTGGGAGTCCAAAGGCATGGCCTTTGCATAGCTGTTGCACTCACAATGGAATACTTCCGCTGGTAAGCCAGCTGAAGGCCTCTGTCAGATGAAAGAAAACTCCAGCTGACAAATACCATTACTTCGTGTCTGTAGTCCGTCCTGTGTGGTGGAATATGGCACAGCTGTGTTTTAGTGCCACTGTGACTCTCATGTACAGTGAGACAGCGGCAAACTGCGCATGAATCAAATTTTGTTAACCATGACACTGTTGTTTCCCAGGACGTCATAAATTTATCCTGCAAATATTTTGTTAGCGGAGAAATACACCTCGTTGCATCATCCATATCTGCAACAAGTTTTTTTTCTGGGACGGCGGGCATTTTTACCCTCATTGCCTGCAGGATGCGGCGGACAGTGTTACGAAGCAATCAAAAAGCTTTCCATCAGCGATGAGCACGCTAGCCGTCACTGTGAGGCTGTATTTACCCAGTGTTCAACGCTGACAGCTACACAACACTTAACCACGCTCTTCCTGCCTCGTAATGCTAGGTATAGTTCTTTTATATGAGGGCGATGCGTGTGGACGCTTGCGCGTGTGCCTGCATGTACTCGCCTAGTTGTGTTCCCAGGGGTCGATTCATATTCCGCATCTTTAATTCAGTTCACTGGCCACTAAAACTGATTCATGCCGTCAGGGGCCCCATCGTGCCTTCTTTCAACCAGGTAATAGTGTATTGTGCTTGCCTCAGCTGTTTACTACCATGATAAATGAAACGGTATTTACTAAGGTGCGTTTTTATGTCATGTACCATAGGTCCCTTTCCTCGCATCTCAAAACCCCTTCCTAAAGAATGTCTTGTATCATAATCAGTCTTCCTCTAATCTAGGTTTGTCAGGTTGAGTTCCTCGTCTCTACCCCTCAGTTTCGGTATTAAATTCCTCACGACTCTCTGAATCTCTCGAGAGTATTTGCATGCTCATCCTCTTACTGTCTCGTACATCACATATTGACTTGTACTCTAACGTACTGCTTGTTTCCCGTGTCTTTGGACCAGCCATCACTCGTCTTTCAGAGAAAAATAAACCTCAGGAGTTCGTAGGAGTTCGTGTGCTTTTTAATGTTTATGGAATAGCCACG
This sequence comes from Cherax destructor, assembly GCA_009830355.1. Taxonomy (NCBI): domain Eukaryota; kingdom Metazoa; phylum Arthropoda; class Malacostraca; order Decapoda; family Parastacidae; genus Cherax; species Cherax destructor. Next base: position 206,489 of record WNWK01000397.1, read on the forward strand.
TAAGTTTCTTCATTCGTCAATAGCTTACACAGCGTTCTCTAGTACCTGACGTACCTACCGCTGTGTATCACCTCTGCATGATTCTTGGATACGGTTCCTAAATACTGTTTATACGTTACCTAATTTTGCATATGCTCCTAAGGTTGGTACAAACCATGGTAACAGATACCGACAACTTGGTTTAGAAAGACACGTGAGTAAACACTAATAAATATGTCCTAGTTTAAATCACGTGTTTTTTCGCCAATAAAGTTATACGGATGATAAGTACTCTTGATAATAAGCTTAAATGTGGTGCTTACTGGCAGAGCTCTCTCCAGTGTTGTCCACACCGTCGCAACTCCCAGGCTGAATTCAATATTCACTCCACTCTGTGTTACTTAATAGCACTGCCATGAACTTAACAGCAGTGAATTACTGTAGTTACTTTCTTAACCACTTTCGCAGCCTCTTCTCTCTGATTCTTATTGTTCTCATTAGTTTCAAAATCATTAGTGTTACTTAAAATTACAGTTCCTCGGGAAAGTTACTTATTTGTATTAGAAGCAGCTAGGGTCCATGTTCCCATATTTGGATAAGCATTTATTATACCGGTACTGTTGTTCTAGCCACACCACAGTTCCCTCCCACACCACAGTTCCCTCCCACACCACAGTTCCCTCCCACACCACGGTTCCTCCCACACCACAGTTCCTCATCCCTTCCCCATCCACACTTCTGAACTATAAATATGTTAGAGTCACCTGCACGGAGCACGGTGTTGCTGGTTACCCAGGTATTTACTTACGGCCGCCCCGATAACCGTCTTCCACTACAACAATTCCTGATGGTTTTGCCGATGACAGGATGATGACTACGATAACAATCACGATGGCGATGATTCCCCACATATTACCATCATTTAACTGTTCCTACACTTTCCCATTACCATCATCCCTCGCTTCCTTCTCTTTTTCTCGTGTGTTATTCCTCGTGTTTTGTGTGTTTGTTTGCATATTGCGTTTTTCAATTCGAGTGTTCCACAATTACAGTGTGTGTGTGTGTGTGTGTCTGTGTGTGTGTACTTACCTATTTGTGGTTGCTTGGGTCGATTCATAGCTCCTGGCCCTGCCAGGAGTGTTACACAGAGAACTTGGGTCGAGAAAGTTGCCTCATTGACTGTGCTTGCTGTCAGTGTGCTAATAATCACAGCTGAAGTACCTGAAGAAGTAGAAACAGCAGTAGAAGAATAAGCAACAACAGAGGAAGAGGCAGGCAATAAGCAGAAGCAAGCGAAGCAGAGTGTACAGAGAAGCAGAAATAAAACACGAAAAATCAGATTTAAAAATATGGAAAAAATAAAAGAGCCGCAAAAAAATCAGAAACAGCAGCAACAGCAACAACAGCCGCAGCAGCAATTAATAACAGCATCAATAACAGCAGCAGAAGCAGGAGCCCAGTTTTATCAAACACGGGATTATATTAGTCTACGAAATTGTGGGCAAACTTGCGCTATTATCCACACTATGTTAACCGCAGACTTAAGCCCCTCTTCGAGTCAACAATCCACATCATGTGTAGCGCTAGACCCATCTGGGTCATTCAGCACAAGGGGTAGAGAGGGCTCGATCCTCCAAACCGTGGAGGGAATAAATGGCATGTGACTAACCCTGGGCAAAAATAAGACACTCACTAATATTGGTAACCAGTCTCTCTGGTACAAAGTCAATCTAACTGCCACAAGAACATGTAAGATCACAACAGGCCAGTCTTACTGCCACAAGAACATGTAAGATCACAACAGGTCAGTCTTACTGCCACAAGAACATGTAAGATCACAACAGGTCAGTCTTACTGCCACAAGAACATGTAAGATCACAACAGGTCAATCTTACTGCCACAAGAACATGTAAGATCACAACAGATCAGTCTTACTGCCACAAGAATATGTAAGATCACAACTGGTCAATCTTACTGCCACAAGAACATGTAAGATCACAACAGATCAATCTTACTGCCACAAGAACATGTAAGATCACAACAGATCAATCTTACTGCCACTAGAACATGTAAGATCACAACAGGTCAATCTTACTGCCACAAGAACATGTAAGATCACAACAGGTCAATCTTACTGCCACAATAATATGTAAGATCACAACAGATCAATCTTATTGCCACAAGAACATGTAAGATCACAACAAATCAATCTTACTGCCACAAGAACATGTAAGATCACAACAGGTCAATCTTACTGCCACAAGAGATCAAGACACTTGTGAAACACCTGGGTAGGTATCTTTGTCTTCATCCTCAGTCAAGATACCCAGGTGTTGCACAAAGCGACTCATTCACCTGCCTGTCAGCTTTGAAAACCATTTATAACACGAGATCAGCCATTTAATGCAGGTGTTATTATTTTAGGGAACTAATATAAAGGCATCGGACATCATCAACCTATGCCATCGGCATTTTAGATCATTTCCCCTGACAGAAATTATTCAAGCAATACCAGACCGTAGCAAGGAAATGATGTGGATTAAGGTGGTCTCCTAGCAATGGTACCAAATACCTGCCAATAATGGTACAAAGTACCTGCCAGTAATGGTACCAAGTACCTGCCAGTAATGGTACCAAGTACCTGCCAGTAATGGTAACAAGTACCTGCCAGTAATGGTACCAAGTACCTGCCAGTAGTGGTACCAAGTACCTGCCAGTAATGGTACCAAGTACCTGCCAGTAATGGTACCAAGTACCTGCCAGTAATGGTACCAAGTACCTGTCAATAATGGTACCAAGTACCTGCCAGTAATGGTACTAAGTACCTGCCAGTAATGGTACCAAGTACCTGCCAGTAATGGTACCAAGTACCTGCCAGTAATGGTACCAAGTACCTGCCAGTAATGGTACCAAGTACCTGTCAATAATGGTACCAAGTACCTGCCAGTAATGGTACCAAGTACCTGCCAGTAATGGTACCAAGTACCTGCCAGTAATGGTACCAAGTACCTGTCAATAATGGTACCAAGTACCTGCCAGTAATGGTACCAAGTACCTGTCAGTAATGGTACCAAGTACCTGCCAGTAATGGTACCAAGTACCTGCCAGTAATGGTACCAAGTACCTGCCAGTAATGGTACCAAGTACCTGCCAGTAATGGTACTAAGTACCTGCCAGTAATGGTACCAAGTACCTGTCAATAATGGTACCAATGGTACCTGCCAGTAATGATACCAAGTACCTGCCAGGTAATCGTGTACCAAGTACCTGCCAGTAATGGTACCAAGTACCTGTCAAGTAATGGAATACCAAGTACCCGTATGTCTCCGTCAGTAATGGTACTAAGTACCTGCCAGTAATGGTACCAAGTACCTGCCAGTAGTACCAAGTATCCAGTAATGGTACCAAGTACCTGCCAGTAATGGTACCAAGTACCTGCCAGTAATGGTACCAAGTACCTGCCAGTAATGGTACCAAGTACCTGCCAGTAATGGTACCAAGTACCTGTCAGTAATGGTACCAAGTACCTGTCAGTAATGGTACCAAGTACCTGTCAGTAATGGTACCAAGTACCTGTCAGTAATGGTACCAAGTACCTGTCAGTAATGGTACCAAGTACCTGTCAGTAATGGTACCAAGTACCTGTCAGTAATGATACCAAGTACCTGTCAATAATGGTACCAAGTACCTGCCAGTAATGGTACCAAGTACCTGCCAGTAATGGTACCAAGTACCTGCCAGTAATGGTACCAAGTACCTGCCAGTAATGGTACCATGTACCTACAAGCAATGATATCAAGTACCCTAGGATGCGAGACAGGACAGTCACACACTAAGAACATGTCAACACCTTACCATACCTGAAGTACACCTGGAGAGGGTTTCGGGGGTCAACGCCCCCGTGGCCAGGTCTGAGACCAGACCATACGTGGAAATCTACAGTTGTTTCCAAAGCTTCCACTAAACCGCTTAACCTGACACACAGCCGTGCAATACTGCAAATAACTGTGTTATATAAGCTTAAACAGAGTCACATGACAAGTTAACCTTTTATTATGACCGATATTCGTGTATAACGACAAATGGCCGTGTAATATAGCCAGTGATATTGTTAACCAGAACATAGTGACAAAACAATATAGCTGTAAAATATAGCAGTTAACCAATAATGAAATATAATTATTTATGAATTATAATCACTCGTGTAGTATGATCATTAACCTCGTAAATAATCATTTAGCACGGTCATCAACAGAGCAATGGAGCTGTTAACCACATAATATGCCAATTAGATGTAAAATATTTGGTACTTAATCGTTCAATAGGGCCATTGTCAGTGGAATATTGGCACTGCACCAATACTATGTATCTTATCTTAATGTTGGCACTGTATCACTATGTATCCTATCTTGATGCTGGCACTGCATCACTTCTACATATCCTATCTTGATGCTGGCACTGCATCACTACCACGTAACAAAAGTCGCTAAACATGAATGTTTGTCACGTATAATTTAAAAAATATATATATCTGCACGAGCGCAAATTGTGTGTGGGAAGGGGGGGGGGCCACTTACAGCCTCGGAGTAACCAAAAAAAAAAAAAAAAAAAAAAGTACAAGAAAAAATATTTGTTCCCTCACCTCCCCATCTTTGATAAATGATAAAACAGATGAACTTCATTACAAAAGTAAGGCACTCCAGGTTTAAAAAATACATTGTTACAAAGATGCTTAAATACAACATACTCTCAAGTGTTAAGATTTATACAATACAGGTATACAATAATAATAATATTAGTTATTATTATTATTATTATTATTATTATTATTATTATTAATTCCATGTAAAGAGAAAGAGAATGTAATAGCTCGTAACTTGAAAGTTTAATTTAATAACAATTTGTAAAGCATATAGCCACTAACCCGGATAATATAGCCCAAAACCGTGTAATACCAGTATTATGTGTAATTTAGCCATCATCCGTGTAATGTAGACATTATTCGTTTATAATCATCAACAGTGTAATGCAGTCATTAACCGTGTAATGTGGCCATTAACCATGTAGCTATTAACCGTGTAATGTAGAATTATCCGTGTAATAATGTATACTGATAATTGAGGCACTCGTACAATAATTGGGTATCTCTAGTGTCGAAACGTTTCGCCCACATGTGGTGGCTTCCTCAGTCTGGTACAGAGATAAATGTTTTCTGAACCATCCATTTGCCATAATATTATACAGCACACTTGTGGTCGTTTAACACGATATTCGCGTAAAAGGTCCCAGTTCCTCTATAAAATGGTCAGTAATCAGGCAGATGGTTATTAATCATGCATTATTTACAGCTGGGATGCAGCGAGGTTAATAATGGCCCTAAACGACCATTACCCACTCGTAGGACCATTAAACATGTGATCCTACCTCTAATGACATAATGCGACTATAACCTTATACAATTCAAAGCACACCTGTGTCAATGGCTGCACATTAGTGCTACTTTGCACGTAAAACGCGTCCATTAACCACATGACGAGATCATTAACTCAACAATTCAACAACCGGTTAAACTATTATGTATAAAAAAAGGGAGTTAAATTGTCTTCGACAGTAAATATCATTGGTCTGGGGGCTGTGTGTCAAGGATATTTTGCATTTTATTCCAGGGATAACGTCCTGCCTCTAAGAAAAGTGTGGGTGAGGACCAGTAAGCTGGGTGATTTATTTGTTGGGTGTGATCTATATGGCGTACTGGAGGGAGGAAGAGAGAGGAAGAAGTTGGAGAATCTTTTACTGAGACAATGTTCTGGTGTGTGTGTTTGGGATAAGAAAAACTTAGTTGTTTCTTCACAGACTTGTGTATATATATATATATATATATATATATATATATATATATATATATATATATATATATATATATATATATATATATAAGTGTGTGTGTGTGTGTGTCGTGCCGAATAGGTAAAACTTGCAATTTTTGGCTTAAATTGCAACGCTCTTCTTGCTGAATAAGGCAAGCGAAAATTTGTTTATGCAATAATTTCGCAAAAATCATTCTGAACTTAACGAAAAAAAATATATTTCATTGTGTTTTTTAATTATTAAATTATTGTAAACTTATCTAAAATATATTTAGTTGGATTAGGCTAAATTAAGTTGCGCTTGTTATAATAAGGTCAGGTAAGTTTTCTAAGGTTCTTTTGGTGCAAAATTATTTTTTTTTTTGCATTAACATAAATGAAAAAAAATATCTAAACGTATTGATTCCAGGAAGGGAGGGTAGCTCCATTTCCTTTAATGAAGAGCCCTTCACTAGCATCAAGACAACCATGCTAAAAGGAATGCAGAGTTAAAAGAAAAGACAAGTCTGAATTCCAGGTCTCCTGAACACAAGTGGCGACAGTCTAACAAGAGGAGCAACACACTGGGAAAAAAAACCAGTATCCCGTGTCACTATTAATATCTTTAAAAGGTAAATGAAGAAGCGGTGCGCAGCTATCTGATGGACAGGATGGTCGAGGCGCCGTGTCATCAGCACACACCAGCTGGGTAAAAGACACAACACAACACGTACCCAGAGCTTGTGTTTATTCTGATTATGATGCTGTGGAGAGAGAGAGAGAGAGAGAGAGAGAGAGAGAGAGAGAGAGAGAGAGAGAGGAGGAGAGAGAGAGAGAGGAGAGAGAGAGAGAGAGGAGAGAGAGAGAGAGAGAGAGAGAGGAGAAACATCACGCGTATGACAAAGAAAGTACTGATGGAAGAATTCATTTGATATTAATGAAGATCTTCCTGAGTGTGTATCCCTTGAGTATCGTGAATTTCTCAGTGCCAACAGTACACCAGTCTTCGGAAGGTGTCCAGGTCAACCAGTCCGTGTAATACAGACCCAGTTTCTGCAGGTGGACTCCAAGAAAAACAACGTCATTAGACCTATTCGTCAGTGCAAACTTTAGCTGTCACATGGACTGTAAGAACAGTCCACTGACAACCTGATGCAGGTAAATACTGGTCTAGTTATCTCCACAGATACATTAATGTGGATGAGATGGTGCTAAAAAAATTAGCTTTTGTTCTTTATAACTTTTATTTTATCATATTCTTCTTGACACTGTTTTATCTAATCATTTCTTTCAATAACTTATGATCGTGCACTATTTTTGTTACCATTTAAACCTGATTCTCAATCTCTCTCTCTCTCTCTCTCTCTCTCTCTCTTTCTCTCTCTCTCTCTCTACCTGAATAATTCTTACTCGCTTTTGTTCTGTATTTCTACATTTCTTTCATCTACTTTCTACGTTTTCCTAAGTTTTAGAATTTTTATCGTCTAGCATCTTTATTTCAACTCATTTTCACTTGTTCATTATTAATTTACAGGAGTGACAATTTAACCTTCTTTCAGTTAGTAATTATCCCAAGCAATATAATTAATTATTAGCGCTTTACCTCCAGTTCTGTTATATTTGCCATCAATCCAGGTTTTATTTAACATTTTAAACCCACATCAGACTTGTCTTACAAAACATAAGACTTAACACTCTCGATTTTTTATGATTTAAAATTAGAATTCAGTCCTACAGAGGTGCTGAGACACCAATCCTACAGAGGTGCTGAGACACCAATCCTACAGAGGTGCTGAGACACCAATCCTACAGAGGTGCTGAGACACCAATCCTACAGAGGTGCTGAGACACCAATCCTACAGAGGTGCTGAGACACCAATCCTACAGAGGTGCTGAGACACCAATCCTACAGAGGTGCTGAGACACCAATCCTACAGAGGTGCTGAGACACCAATCCTACAGAGGTGCTGAGACACCAATCCTACAGAGGTGCTGAGACACCAATCCTACAGAGGTGCTGAGACACCAATCCTACAGAGGTGCTGAGACACCAATCCTACAGATGTGCTGAGACACCAATCCTACAGAGGTGCTGAGACACCAATCCTACAGAGGTGCCGAGACACCAATCCTACAGAGGTGCCGAGACACCAATCCTACAGAGGTGCTGAGACACCAATCCTACAGAGGTGCTGAGACACCAATCCTACAGAGGTGCTGAGACACCAATCCTACAGAGGTGCTGAGACACCAATCCTACAGAGGTGCTGAGACACCAATCCTACAGAGGTGCTGAGACACCAATCCTACAGAGGTGCTGAGACACCAATCCTACAGAGGTGCTGAGACACCAATCCTACAGAGGTGCCGAGACACCAATCCTACAGAGGTGCCGAGACACCAATCCTACAGAGGTGCTGAGACACCAATCCTACAGAAGTGCTGGGATACCAGCACCTCTGTAGGATATGTATTATTTGTTAAGCCACTGCTTAACAAATAATACATAATCAAAATCACTAAAACAATTAGAAGTGATAAAAATAACAGAAAAAGATTTTGTTAGAAGCAGCAGCTGGGATCAGCTGGGGAAGCTGGAGAAAATAAGAACACAACCCGTGCTGCAGCACTCCTACAGGTTTAGCGCTCCCCGTGAAAGTGAAGGGAATAAACTCAAAGCACAAAGTACACATGTTTTTCTAAAGTATTATATCCATACTTTTTAAGGGGGTGGAGGGGTAAGCCAGCGGAAAGCCTCTGTCAGATGACAAAAAGCTCCAGCTGCGGGTCATCATATGACTAAGACCCGCGTCAGTAAACACTTGTCCTGTTTCCTGATGAATCTTACCTAACCTAACCTCTAAGACGCAGGAGCATCACTCGTGCTGTTAGAATGGGTTAAATATACGTGCACTAAACGTATATGTAAATTTACACACACTAGAGGTACATGTAAATCCAAGGTCGCCAGAATGTCAGGGATATGGCAAAAATTGCTGTTAAAGTTTTTCCTTATTAGTAATTTTCATAGCGGGGATTTTTGTCATATTTCTGACCCTAAGATGTTTGTGACTGTGCTGTGAGAGACAGCACACTCCAACATGTGCTCATTTATTGAGTATATGTACAGTAATATGTACTCTGACGTGTGCATTTATGCTTATGTATAACCCAGGCGTGTGTGCGCCAGAAAGTGTACACACGGACTTACAAAAACAGGCAAACACAGCGAGCAAGCCTATGTGTACATACGCCTGTGTACGCAGTAGTCTATGCACACATGTGCGTGTTTTAACAGGACAAAATTCCGCGGTGTCATAAATTCGAGCAAGTCACAGCACTGGTTATAAAGAGAGAGACAGGCTGCAGAGCAAATTTTTTGGGGGACAACGTTGAGGTCAGTGTAGAGACTTATCAAGCTTTTATTGTCCCAATAAAAGCTCATTCTGCAACTTGTGTTTTTTTTTCTGGCAGCCGTATTTAGTTCAGCACCACAACCATCCATTGTGATGGAATATGACAGGCGACACAGAGCTGGCTTTTGTTTCTGGTACGAAGCTTTCCAGTAAGATATTAGTGTATATAGCTTTGTTTAATGTAAACAAAAATGCCTGTCCTGTGCTGGTGGTGTGGGACCATAACAACAGTCTGGTGTATGGGGCCACAGCAACACAGTCTGGTGTGTGGGGCCACAGCAACACAGTCTGGTGTGTGGGGCCACAACAACAGTCTGGTGTGTGGGGCCACAGCAACACAGTCCGGTGTGTAGGACCATAGCAACATGGCCTGGTGTTGGGCCATAGCAACATGGCCTGGTGAGGGGCTATGGCCATGTAACTGCACGAGCATTTTCTCACCAATTCATGTGCTCCGACTACTAAAGGTCATTAACACTGGTCTTCAGGTAAACTGGTATATGTCTCACAGTGTATATTCACTTCTCGGTATATATACACTGAGAGACATACACCTACGCGTATAGACCCTCTCCTTCCTGCCACAAACATCCCGCCTTCCCCCGGTAATTCCACAGTGGCTCCCGAAACTGCTACCAGCGGCAGCCCGACACATCACTCCGAATCTAAATAACACAACCGATAAGGCTCTTTTAGTAATTAAAGCGCTGCTAAAATACCGCTATTCAATTCACTTTCGGGCAGGCAATTGCAATCATTACCAAATCATGCTAATTAACCTGTCCGGAAAGTTATATATTAACTAAACTAATTTGCTCTTGGGCTGCGGCTGGTGAGGCTGAAGTATGGGGCTTCAAGAGGCGACCAGCAGCCACAGGTTATAGGTATTTATCACTATCTTGAACATAATAAAAATTCATTTAATGTGCGCAGTCATTAATTAGTGAGGAAGTGTGGGGCGTGGAGCCCAAGAACCCATTACAGCGACCATTATCACCGCCGCATCTTATGAGCAGCCTTATAAAAATTATTACTCAACTGCGATGGGGAAAAAACGAAGATCGTCTGAAGAGGACGAGAGGAGAGAGTGAAGGGAAGAGATGGAGAAGGAAGGGAGGAGGTGGCGGATGGGAGGGAGGAGATGAAGAAGAAAAGGAGATGAAAAAAAATGGAGAAGTGAAAAGATAAACAATGAAGGTGAAAGGAGAAGTAAAGAGGAAGTAGAGATGGAAGGACTAAGAGATGGGGAAGAAAGGAAACGAGGAACAGAAAGGAAGAGATAAAGAAAAACTGCAACTTGATGAAGAAGAAAGGATACGAAAGAGAGGAAAAGAGGAGAGGGGAGAAGAAACGGGTAAAAGGAAAAAAATGAGGAAGAAGGTGGGATCAGAGCTGGAGAAAATAAGAACACAAACCGTGCTGAATCACTCCTATGGGTTTATCGCTCCCCGTGAATGTGATTAATAATTATTATAATAATTATAAATAATAACTATAATATTTATTATAATTAATAATAATTATAATAATAATCATAATTATAATAACATCAAGCCGTGGCTGAGGACTCCACCAGGATGGCCCACACACCAGCACTCCACAGTATCGTTACATAGACATACCACAGAGTGCCTCTGTGGTACCCTTCACTACCTGTGCAACACCACCACTACCCTTGCAACACCACCTTAGCGCAACAACTTTTAGCTTCAAAACCAGATTGATGATGTAGGGTGAAAAGTTAGTGATTGTAGTTGTACCCTTGAGACCTACCCTGGCTTACATCTATATCAGTTTCCTGCCATGACACGCAACTTTCCTCATGTTTAGTGTTTCTGGCACTATGGCAAGGCTGTGTGTCTACGAACACGCGAATAAAGCTTATAAGTGTTGGTTACGATGGTGGTCTGATTAATTACTATGTAGACCAGGTTTCTTCCCACCAGAGCTGTAAAACGGATGTTCTTGTAAGCATTCACCCAGGTCGTAAACTGCTTTTGAGGTGGTTCGGACATGTAGAGAGGATGGAACAAAATATAATGACTTCGAGAGTGTATAATTCTGTAGTGGAGGGAAGGCGGGGTAGAGGTCGGCCTAGGAAAGGTTGAAGGGAGGGGATTAATGAGGTTTTGTGGGCGAGGGGCTTGGACTTCCAAGCGAATGGTGACAAATGGTTTCTAGGACTTGACGTGCTGTTGTAGTGTGAGCAGGGTAATATTTATGAAGGGATTCAGGGAAACCGACAGGCCGGACTTGAGTCCCGGAGATGGGAAGTACAATGCCTGCACTCTGAAGGAGGGGTGTTAATGTTGCAGTTTTATAACTGTAGTGTAAGCGCACCTCTGGCAAGACAGTGATGGAGTGAATGATGGTGAAAGTTTTTCTCTTTCGGGCCACCCTGCCTTGGTGGGAAGCGGCCAATGTGTTAATAAAAATTAATAAAATAAATTATTTACTGCCTCTGTGTGTGTTTATATATGTGTAGGTGAGTATATCTTTAAGGGTAAGCATGTGTGATATATTTAAAAATCACAAACATGAATACATTAGCACAATATAATTATGGATCTCCTCCAGCTCCTCTCAGAATAAGTTGTCATGAACGACCGGTATGGGTACACGCATGCGTACACTTATATATGCAAGAGTTTGCGCATCGGGAAAGGCTCGGGAAAGGTGACAGACACATTCAAGTACTGCAAGTCTCCTTAATTTTTGTGCTCCACTAATTAGACATATTTAGCGGAATCAGATAGCCAGTAGATGTGTGTTGTGCCAGGGACTGCGATAACTGGCCAGATGAAGGTGGGTGATGGAGAGGGAAGAGTGATGGAGAGGGAGGAGTGATGGAGATGGAAGAGTGATGGAGAGGAAGGAACGTCAGTAGAGAGAGAAGAAAAAGAGGAATGCTGAAGGGGTATAGGGGCGGGATGTGATGGAAAAGACGAGAAGAGGGGAAGGGAGAAAGAGACAGAAAATAAAGGTGGGGGAAGTAAGCAAATGAAGATGTAAAAAAAAAAATACAGGAGAGCGGAAGAGAAAACTAAAGCCACAATAATGAAGAGAAAATGTAAATCAGACGTCTAAGCAGAATAGCAGAACATATTGAACAGGAGACTGATGGAAGACAAGAACATTGATATGAGACTGTTTTTGGAACTGGAAGATTTAGCGGGGAACAGAAAGAGTCTAACAGGGAGTACTTAAATACTTGGGAGACTTGACATGAGTTAATAGTCACAAGCTGTTTCAGGTGCAGTGGGATAGAGTAGGCGATCATGCATGGCAAGGACGCGAATAATACTTTGGAATTTTTTTTAAGAAAATAATTTTTTCAGGCCAGGAGCCAGTAAAGTCTTCTGTAATTAAGATGGGGGCGTGGAGCTCCGATGTGACCCTTGCAAACACAGCTAGGTGAGTAAACACACACACACACACACACACACACACACTTTCACCGGGCTCACCACCTACCCCAGTACCAAAACTTTCGCCTTTGTCTTTCCCCATAAACAACAGTACTTTCACCCCAGCCATTCATCTCACGGGACATCTCACTTTCTCCCGGCAGGTAATTAAACCCTGATGTGAGATGCACACGGTGTAGAAGCGTCGTACGTTTGTTACCAATCGAAACTCGACACAAAACCTCAAGCAGACCAGCTGCTCAATGAGGAACAAACTAACATAACAAACAGGCGCCTGCATATTTACACAGAAGGAAGACATCAACGGGTGTTTTGTTCTAGTGTAGCAAGAACGAAGGTACACGAGACAATAACCACTGATACCCGGGGTCTTCACGTTGTACATACCTTTAAGAAAATTTATTCAACGAATATATACCCCAGCATTGTTTACCACATGTTATTGGACACGTTTTGTCTAAACTTTGGTATTACATATCGACAAATTGGTATCTAATACCAAGGTTCCAGGACGTTTCGGTCCTGGGACCTTCGTCACTTGATCACACACACACACATGTCCAAGTGTTCGCTCACGTGTTCTTCCAAACCAATTGGACACATTTCACAACATTCCACATTTTTTTGGTCTATCAGTCCATCGGATACACTGTATACCACTTGATATATTTACCTGGACATCCATCGTTGGATATAATTACACCGTGACAGCAAATGCTATTTATTGTTTATAGCCGATATATATGAGACAACATACCATTTCAAAGTGAGCACTGGTGGGCCAGCTACAGCCACTTCCTTATCATATATATAAAGTTAATTGGTAAGCGATGTGTAATGGTTTCGAATAAAACTAAATCTTAATGGTAAAAAATATATTTATTACATTAACTTCGAGACATTAACTTATAAGTTCAGTGTAGCAGCTGGTATAAATATTACAATGATGATACTACATAATAGCTTAATATAATCAGCCTTATAATAATCATGTAACATAATCAATAGAACTAGTTGGTATGATTATTTACTATATATGAGTTATATAACGGCAGGATGTAACAAACATCAGCACTCCACAACAAATTATTATTATTATGATTATTGGAAGGATTCACGTTCGATCCAGGGAAGGTGAGGGAAGGTTTAAGGAAGGGGAGATTAAGCCCGGTTGCTTGGACCAAGAGCACCTCACGGGCGTCAAGGCAAATCCCTTGAGAGGTAACGACGTTTCGGTTCATCCCACACCCAAGAGTGGTCTAATTTACTCTCGACGCTTGGTAAATGATTATGTACGTAAGTAACAAGAATATTTACTGCGGCTACGTTTCGCTCACCAGGATCTTTGTTAAGCCAAGACAGTTCGCGAGGTTAGTTGTGAACTGTTGCCAGGTCTTGTAATGTATCTTCAAGCCAGTGTTGTTTACTAACTGCGCAGTTGAATGTACGCGAGCCAACACTATCATGGCCTAACTTTCGATTACTTGAGATCTGCTGCCTTCCTAAACTACTAACTGCAGTGATATCATCAAGGTTAAGGTAATACATGAGAGTCCTTGATAATCCTTTATCTAGACAGGAGTAGGTGCTTTTCCTCAGCAGATAGCCTCAGTGTGGACGTCAAAGTCATCTGCTGTCTTTCCCATGAACTCTCATGTATTTAGGGTTTTAACTCGCGTGACTAAATGACACTGGTAAAAAAAAAAAAAAAGACTCATGCTACAAAGGGAAACCTTCATTAGTGTTTGATGAAGCCTATAGGTGAAACGGCTTACAAATAAACGTCTCCTTTTTCTCTATACCTTTTTCCCACTTCAACTGCCTTAAATAACATTACCGTACAAAAACAGTAACATCATCATGGTAATATGCGGAATGTAAATTTAAAAAAAAAAAATAAAGGTATTTTTACGTCAAGGTAAATTTTCTACGAGGCGAAATCAAACAAACAAAAAAAATAGGAGGAAAAACAAGCTTGCCTTAACCTTATTAAGGAGTCCATCACAGAAGGGTCTCCACGGAACGTACCTGAAGAGGAAAAAGAAACTAATTACCAGAGGATTATGAAGATGGTTGGATGGTTAAGGGCTCTTAAAACTTATTGACTACACGAGGGGTTGTTAAGTCTGCATGCCATCTGTTCGCCACCAGTCAAGAATACTTTGATCCATAATGTAGGGATTTAATTAAAAGCTCAGTAATATAAATATGTATCATATATATATACACACATACAGTGAAAGACGTACACTTTACTATGTATATATCCTGTGTGATGTATAAAGATATTCAGAAGTGTACGGGATACAAATTAATCAGTACTTGAATGTTACAGGATCTGGAAATGCTCTACAAGAAGTCAGATATTTTAGATAACGAAAGGGTAGGAAACGGAAGTCAGTGACTAATATATGTATGGATAAAAAACCTAAATGCTACATAGCATGCATTAATATATACATTAATACATAACTAACAACGACCTAGTTTAATATAACAGGTGTTAAATACCAAATACATAAATAAAGACATACATGAAATTAAAGATATTCATAAATAACACATATATAAATTACAGACTTACAAAATAGTTTTTTGACGCACCGACCGTCTCCCACCGAGATAGGGTGACCCAAGAAGAGAAAATTCATTCATCGATATTCACTCAATTGCTGTCTTGCCAGAAGCGTACTGACGTCATATTTCAGCTGATCTCCTGAACTGCAACATTCCCACCAGTCCTTCAGGGTGCAAGCTCCACATCTCCACCCATCCTTCAGGGTGCAAGCTCTGTACTTCCCACCTCCAGAGCCACAACATCTCCACCCATCCTTCAGGGTGCAAGCTCTGTACTTCCCACCTCCAGAGCCACAACATCTCCACCCATCCTTCATACTCTGATTCGGTATAGACGAAAATAAATGTCTTGTAGCTGTCAACAGTTTCCTTTATAAGCTTAGGATTATCTTTAAAATATATATTATTTACCAGTTATCAATGAGTGTGTGTGTATGTATGTATGTATGTATACGTGTGTGTGTGTGTGTGTGTGTGTGTGTGTGTGTGTGTGTGTGTGTTGTGTGTGTGTATGTGTTATCAAGATTAATGATTCAGGTTAATTACCCTCTCAACACACCTCCCTCTCTTTGGCCATTAATAACCTCCATTCCTGACCTAAAATGCCCGTGAAATATAATAAGGATCCATTACATGCAAAGCCATTTATCTTCTTGCAACATTAATTATTTAATATTCTATGTTTCATAGATTACCACAAGAGCAGTGCAAAAAAAAAAAACTTTTTTGCATTATAAAAAATACGACATTCGTTTCAGATAGATATTAATACAATGACTTATTTAATTATTAAATACAGATTCACTTAAAAATAATAATGTAAAAAAAGAAGAGAGAGGAAAGGAATGATGGAAAATATATAAAAAAAATCACCGGTCAAATTAAGCTAAATTATAAAGTATTAGTGTTAATATATACCGTATCAGAAAATGTTATTCAAATTAGTAAGTCGAGATGATTCAACATGAAACGGAAGGAAATTCTCTGGCAATCCTCTCTTACATTAACACTTCCGACTTTAAGATTAGAAAATAAAATCCCAAAAAATAAAAGGTGCTTAAAGGGACCTTAAACACTTAGCAGGTACGCTCATGCAGGTACACACACACACACACACACACACACACACACACACACACACACACACACACACACACACACACACACACACTATACAGACAGGCGTACCCTTCCCCTTATAGGGCCAAGAATGTGTGTGTTAATAATTTAGAGGAAGAGCCTGGAACCGAGATCCGACCCCTGTAACCATAGCTAGGTGAGAACACATCTCCCTTCTGCCCCTACAGTGTACACTCCCAGGCTAAAGTTTGGACCAGAGATTGTTGCTTATTACAACTCAACTTGAGAGGTGGTCGTCTAACTGCTGTAGTATGGAACTGTCTCTCTATTTTGTGAGGAGACGTGAGAGGTGATAACAACGATGAATGATGACGATGATATCTAATGTTAGTCTCGTGTAACCTGTGAAGATAAGTTTTAATTGTATAAGAAGAAAATAAATTTAAACAGGGGGGGGGGATACAAGGGATGGATTTTAATGCATAATAATGCCAGACCCATATACAATAAAAAAATGAGTTGTATATGTGACAATAATACTGACTTAAAGAAGAATTAGGGCATGTGTATAGCTTATTATCTTGATGTTTATTGCTTATTATCTTGGTGTTTATTGGAATTGTTTATCTTAACACAGTGGTTGTCTTCCTTCCTTTGTTTGGGCTGCATCTGACACTCTCATTCCCCAGGCGCAAATATAACTCCAATGGGTTTAGCGCTTCCCATGATTCTAATAACAAAACTATTATATACAAGCCTTTTTACATTTTTTAGCAGAGAAAATTATGTGGTGCCTTAAACAGCCCCTTTATACATATTGTGACAGACCTTTAGTAAGCTTTAAGACGATACTCGATCAATGTTGTCCACAGGCATGGCAGTGTGATGTATGGCAAGACATGCGGGAAAACTTTATTTATTATTGCATTTCATAAGGGTAATTTTCTGATTTACGAGTAGCAACATCAATAATCCTGAGTAGTTTAAGTATATTATTACCACTTCCGTCACTGCTGATGATGTGATCTAGATAAGAGTGACAATGTTGAGAGAGCAGTCCTTAAGCTGGGCATCACCTTAAATAAAACCTCCTCTGCCTCTCTTCCCTACGAATCTCATCTCATTGCATTTGGCGACGTAAGAACCAGCTTCATTTTCTCCCAGGCTTTCTTACCGAGTTAGTTTTGCCCCTTCTCCAATTTCCTGAAATTCTACGCACTGGGGTATTCCCCTTCCTGACCACGCTCGCCTCTTGCTTCACCACCACATAATTTCTAGTATGTATCAGACTGTATGTTTTCTTTAAGTTGCGCATCATTTATGTGAACAACTCTAAACAGGTCTTTGGTGCAATGATCATGTAGTCTTGGCTGTGTTATATAGGCTATGTTCTGTTGCAAACGCTAAACATTCCAGTCAGCTGTTGTAGATCGGCAATAAGGCAAGCAATGCTATGTCAACAGCCTAATTTAAAATGTTATTTGGAGTATTTACTTGATAATTGCAATTTATGTATTCATCTCTTTCATAGTGTTCCATCTTCTTTTAATTAATTAAAGTTTTACGTCACACATATCTGATAATACTTTTCAATAACTAAAAATTTAGTGTTACGGACAAATATTTAGGTTGTGTAAAAGGTCACCAGCATTGTACTTTAATATTTGCGGTGTGGCACCTTCAGGAGGCTTAATAATGTATGCCATCAGTCGTCTCTGCTTCTCTGAGGAGGTGGATGCATGAGTGTGGCATACGTGGGTATAACCATGGAACACACACATGATTCTCCCATGAGAAAATTGTTAGTATTATATTCACATGGGTACAATCATGGAATATACACATGATTCTCCCATGAGAAGATTGCTAGTATTATATTCACGTACTGTGACCACAAAGCTTAAGCATCAATATCGTTAAAAAAGTTTACCTGAAGGTTAAAGTCACCTAACAGTTCCTTCATATATTTTCTCAAGTTCCTCAGTATGAATCTTACGAACCCAATTCATTAGGAAAGCCTTGGAGGATGAAATCAAGGAACGGCATAGTCCCCCACAGAGCTTCGTGCCTTTTACAGGCATGGTTGGCGAGACTGCCTTTCCCTGAGGCTAAAACCCATCACTGTGTATGTTGTATCTTCCTGAACCTCGGTTTATTAATGTAGAGCGTGGGGCTGTTTTTATATTTTGAGGTGGCGTTGCCGCTACAAGCGTCTCGGCCTTCAAGTGGAGGCAGGTGCCTTCGTGCCGGCGAAGGGCTCCTGATTCAGGAATTTGCTACCCTCACCTTGTATCGACCTTTATCGCCACCCATTACCCAGACACTATATGATCCGTACGGATCTAGTGCTTCCCCACCAGTGTAATAATTTACACACGTCTCTAATTCAACCGCTGAGATGTATAGCACTGCCTCACCTGACACCTTCTAATGTTCTTAATTTACATAAATGACTCGCTAGAAAGAATACAAAAAATAAATGAACATATTTCTTACGAGACACGAATTCTCTACATGATACGCAATACTAATTACTAAATATCGCGATGAACACTTATATAAATAAAATAAATGGTGAGATTGACGAATAAGAGAGTTTAAGGTAAATGCAATGTATTGGGAATGTGAAAAAGCGATAACCGGGAACATGAATACATATTGTGGGATATAATATTAAATTCGATTAACAAGGACAGGGATGTAGAATCCACTGGTACCAAAAGAATGTCACCAGAGGATAATGGAAATGAAATCGCGAGAAATTCATGAGACAGTGACAGATTTTAAAATAGTCTTTTGTAAATTATGAATGGGGATGAGCTAGAAGAGCTCCTTATGTTCGGTCAGAATTGGAATATGCGGATGAGATAGAAAGGATCTAAGTAGATTTAAAAAATTATACGAGGAAAGGTTGAAACCACCAAAAAAGTCTCGTTGGCTGTTTAGGAGTAAAACGTAAGCTTTTCAAGTTTGAGAAAGCTCACATCTGAGCGAAACATGGTGTAAAAAAAAGGGGGGGCTTTCTTTCTTGTAAGAATCTTGGTATCGCCCATAATAGCCACAAATGTTAAAAAATACACGACAGAATAAATAGAAATGTCACATTAATTGCACTTGTGTCCTCTACCTAACATATTGTCGGTAATTCTACCATTATTTCAAAAGTGATTTCTTAACACCATCTAGTATGCACCGGGTGCATACTAGAAAGCGATTCTTCACAACTAGTGTTAAAACTCTAGAATGGGATTCAAGAGGCATTGAGGTACAACTACAGGAAATTAAAAAAACAAATGATTAGGCACTGAAGAGGAGACACGATGAACACAGCTATGTGGTTGTAGCTACAAATAGGTAATAACAGTGACTTGCTCCCATTATTGACTCAACATCATTCTCTGCTGTAAATACAAGTCTCCACTCTTTATTTCCCCTTCTTATCTATCCCTTTTTCTGGCGCTGTTCCTCTCGCTGCTCGCTTACCTTCGTTCTTTCTTCCACACTCTCTCACATTTGCTCACAAGCTAACTTTAATATAGCACTGTCAAAATTTTCAATCTTATCCTTCGGTTTATAAATTCTAATTGTGTTAGCTTACATATTTGCTAGTAATTTTAAAATATAAACGCCATTTGTAAGGGCCAAACAGTTTCGCTTTCGGGGGTATCATGCTCCTGTGCTTGGATAGGAAAACTGATTTGCTATACTGCAAAATATTCTTGCTGCATTTCTAACTCAAAATCTTGCAAGAATCAGAGAGTAAGTGTCACACTGCCTCTCGTGTAGCTTAAATGTAGCTCTGATCAAGAAGATTGCATTCTCCAACACGCTTTTCGTCTATGTTGTATGTGTAAATTGCCTCATATATCCTTGGCTGCCCCACACTTCATGAGAGGCTCTTCCAATACCCGAGCGTGTGCTTCATTATTATCTGCTCCATCTTAAACTGCCTCAATTATATCATAAAGTGGCTTGGGCCCCTTACTCCCATCCCCCGTGCTTGTCCTGCCAGGCCGAGGGCCCAAGTGGCCTAGTTGCTTGGTCCTTCTGGCCCCACTGGCTGGCCCCCCACCTTGATACTCATACTTACGACCGGCTGCCGCCGACACCGACAAGACCTACTCAATTAGAGAAGGGCGGAGCACCCGCCCGGCCACCCGGCCTCATCCCAGTCCGGGTCACCTGTGTGTTTGGGGATGGGAAGAGGAAGGGAGAGACAGCGGTAGGGAGAGCAATGATTGTTGAGGAAGGGTTGGATCTAGCAGAGGGAAGAACATGGGAAACCAGTAGCATCACCTTCCCAACCAAGTCAAGAAACTGACATGAATTTTCAAGTGGTGACACGAGGAGAAAGCAACACTACATTGCAAGTGAGACTGAAAGACAAACATAATCAATTGTTGAACAGGAAAAGTCATGTCTCTAGGTCTGTTGCTGTCTTTATTAAGCTGGAGGTGTCACGGTTGTTACAGCCCCTAACATCTGTGGTTCTTTCATCTCCGTAGCTTCTTTGAGATGCTGCAGATGGCGGCGATCTTGGCTGGCGTGTCTTGCTTCCATCCATCAAAAACACGAACCGTGAAATTCGCGTCAGTGTTTTGAGAAACCTTCGTTGAAGGCCGGCAGCCAGTCGGTCAGCCGGTCGGTTGGCTAACCAGCCAGTAAGCCATCCAGTAAGCCAACCAGCCATCTCTTTTCGGAGGCCCCCGTCGGTCCTATCAGGGATTATATCTATAATTTTGATCGATGTAGCGTGTATCAACAACCACTTGGGCCTCAAGAGGATTATGATAATCTTTCCATGATTGATACTCTGATAAATTCAGAGAATGGTGATTTATCAATGATTATATATGTAGAGAGCGATGTGTTACCTGTACTCGCCTGTTTTTACAGAGATCAAGCTACAGCTCCTGGGCCCCGCCTCTAAAGGATCAATGAAGCGGTGTGATGTACATCCAATATCATAAGTTTAAACTCATGTACTGAGTTCGCCTTCACTACCTCCCTCCCTAATGCGTTCCACTTGCTCACTAACCTTAAGGTAAAGAAATTCCTTCCTTTATCTCATCTAATTACCCTTCACGTCCACAGATCAGACCATCTTGCCTTCTGTTTTCCAGATGTGCGGATGACTTGTTGGTTGGAGGCTTGTGCTCGTAGGCATTCCGAGGCAGTATCGAGAGGCTGTTGTAATAATAAATGCACTTTCTTTGTATTTGTATGTATACATGCATTCTTACATGTATAATGTATTCTAAATCCTGTCTCTCCGTATCCTATCTTTTTCCTTTTATCTCCTATATGTAATTTTTGTCGTCCCTCTGTGTGAAGGAGATATCTTCCACACACAAAAATCCTGTCTCTGGTGTATGGGATGGACCATCCAGAGAGATGGATATTCCCAAGGAATATAAAGTCGAGCTTTGCTGGAAAGAAACTTTTTAAGTTCCTGTAGCTGTGAACTGCTGTGGAATACCTGACGTTATCCTCTTTGCTTACTGAAGTCTCTCCAACCTCACATTTCAATGTTGCATGAAAAACACTGTGCTTTTGTTCCCACTATGTAACTATTATACACATTGCTTATTTATTCCATTTTGTTGAGAGAAGAGGTGATATACTATGACGATGACTACTTGGTCGTTGCCATCCTTGTTATTCAGACCGAATCAGCCTCTAACACCACCCTCACTACCAAGAGTAACATCACCACTACCACGACCACCGCCACATCATCACCCGTGATACCAACCCCAGTAAATCTGGTTTACAATTGGCTTCCCCCGCAGTCTTTCATTTGAGGTGCGGCATTGTGCTGTGGGTTTACGATCGACTGAACCTCCGTGTTGTGTTTTGGTGCCGTGATCACCGGGACGCCTCACGCACCTCTTCTTGCTCATGCTGTTTCTCCTCCCCATGCTGATGATTTCCTTCCTGCTCCACCTGATGCTTCTCCTGCTAGTCTTCGTCCTGCTGCTGTTTACAGTTGTGTTTCTCTCACCATACAGGTCGTCCTACAAATGTTGGTCCTTCCTGTTGGTCTTGCAAATAATGGTAATCCCCTAACAACTAAAGCTGTTCCTCCTGTTGGGCATTCACTACTGGTGAAGCTTCTTCTCCTGTAGACGTTGATCATCCTACTGCTGCTATTCCTTATAATTGTTCCCGTGAATCTTGCTCTTGCAGATGCTGGTCATCCTTTAATCCCTAATCCTGTTCCTACTGGCGGTAGTCCTACTAGAGCTGGTACTATCGGACATTTTCCTAATTCTCATCTTATGGGTGTCGAATAAAGACACGAAAACTACGTTTCGCCCACATATTCTAATTAATCATATCAGTATTATAAAACATTTGTCTCCACCCTAGGGATATTACTGTTGCTGGCCACAAGTAAGTCACCATTCTTCTGAGAATCTATCTCTCTCTCTCTCTCTCTCCCTCTCTCTCTCTCTACCCTCAATAGGGACCCTGACGGCTTTCAATTCATTCATCAGGTAATGAAGAGAATTATATGTAATCCAATATAGATTCATTATTCCCATGTGGCACAGCAGTGCCAGTCTTACGTGTGGATGGAAGGTACAGCCAGTGTCCGCAAGCAATACTGCTGAAGTTTTTCACGTTGTTGAGGTAAGGGTTTTAATCCCTGTCATCGAGCATTATGAGGCTTAAAGAAAATGGAAGGAGGTAAATATTATTCCATAATGGAGAATGTATTATTATTAGTTATTATTATTTATTATAATTATTTTGATCGTTTTTATTATATTCACAGTCGATGTATGACCCAAAGGGATCATACAGTGGCTGGGAGGTAGTGAACGTAAGGACAAGAACGTAAGTAAGGACAAGAACGTAAGTAAGGACAAGAACGTAAGTAAAGACAAGAACAAGTACACCCAGGCACGAATTCCTACATGGGTGACGCCAATCAGACACAGATCCATGAAAATTATTGCACATAATCAGTAGCAGTGTTGCACGGAACAAAAATACAGTTCCTAAGAAGTGTAGATTACCAAACTGGATGTCATATACGTATATTGTTCTCTGCGCCCTGACGTCTCACGGTGGGTGTTAATGACAGTTAGCATTACAAGCGAATACACATGCATGTACACACAGATACATACATACATACACACATTATATATATATATATATATATATATATATATATATATATATATATATATATATATATATATATATATATATATATATATTATATAATATTATATATATATATATATATATATATTATATAATATATATATATATATATATATTATATACATATGTATATATACATGTATATATATATATCCCTCTCTCTTTCTCACTCCGCCCTCCTCCTCCCACCTGCCTTCCACTCCCCCATCTCCCTAGAACGAGTATACTTAGCCTACTAAATTAATCTCAAGTGAGTCTCTTGTCTCCCTCAGTCACTGACACTCTCGCTGTCAAGGTAATTGACAAAGTAACTCATTCACTGCCTCCTCCTCCTCCTCCTCCTCCTCCTCTTCTTCTTCTTCCTTCTCCCCCTCGTCTCCCCCCCTCCTTTTCCCTTACCTCTTCCTCCTCCTCCTGCTTCTCATCGCTGACCGGTACACCTCTAGTTGTCCGTCGAACCTTATGACTATACTGTCTCTCAAGACCACAACACCAAGTAGCTGTCTCTCAAGCCCACAACACCACCTAGCTGTCTCTCAAGACCACAACACCACCTAGCTGTCTCTCAAGACCACAACACCACCTAGCTGTCTCTCAAGACCACAACACCACCTAGCTGTCTCTCAAGACCACAACACCACCTAGCTGTCTCTCAAGACCACAACACCACCTAGCTGTCTCTCAAGACCACAACACCACCTAGCTGTCTCTCAAGACCACAACACCACCTAGCTGTCTCTCAAGACCACAACACCACCTAGCTGTCTCTCAAGACCACAACACCACCTAGCTGTCTCTCAAGACCACAACACCACCTAGCTGTCTCTCAAGACCACAACACCACCTAGCTGTCTCTCAAGACCACAACACCACCTAGCTGTCTCTCAAGATCACAACACCACCTAGCTGTCTCAAGATCACAACACCACCTAGCTGTCTCAAGATCACAACACCACCTAGCTGTCACAAGACCACAACACCACCTAGCTGTCTCAAGACCACAACACCACCTAGCTGTCTCAAGATCACAACACCACCTAGCTGTCTCTAGATCACACCACCACCTAGCTGTCTCTAGATCACAACACCACCTAGCTGTCTCTAGATCACAACACCACCTAGCTGTCTCTAGATCACAACACCAGCTGTCTCTCAAGACCACAACACCAGCTAACTGTCTCTCAAGACCACAACACCACCTAGCTGTCACAGACCACAGCACCACCTAGCTGTTTCAACACCATAATATAGTTTATCTGACCAAACCTCAATGCTATTTAGCAGTCTCTGCAGACCACCTGTCAGTCGCACCTGTTCGAAATGAAAACTCCTTCTCCTCTTCGCCTTAGAATGGGAAGAGAGAGAGAGGAGAGAGGAAGAAGTGAAAACCTTCCTTCCTATCCTCACAGCTGAGGGTGGGAGGTAGGAGGGTGAGGGAGAGAGGGGTCTTCGGAGGGTGGGTAGTGGAAGAGAGGGGCAAGGGAGAGGGGGCAATACCCTGCCCTTCATGCCCTACAGCGGGCATGCTCCAGCATCGTAAGTCAGGGCCGGGCGTGTGGGTGGCTTCTCTCCTGCCTCGCCGCTCTTGTTTTGATACGGTCGCCAACAGACAATCACCTCAGCACAGTGTAAATATTAGACTGTGTAGACGGTAAAAAACGCAAGCGGGAGGGAGGGAGGGAGTGCGGAGAGAGAGAGAGAGAGAGAGAGAGAGAGAGAGAGAGAGAGAGAGAGAGAGAGAGAGAGAGAGAGAGAGAGAGAGAGAGAGAGAGAGAGAGAGAAGAGAGAGAGAGAGAAGAGAGAGAGAGAGAGAGAGAGAGAGAGAGAGAGAGAGAGATGGGACTTCACACTGCGATTTAGCTGTAACCTAAAGTCAGCGGTTATATTGTGCACATCAACCAACAACCAGAGTAAAAATATTGAGTTATTGTATCCCTCTCTCCCTCCTCTTCTATTGTAAAAATTTCCCCTTATGTGCTAGCTTATGGAAGCTTTAGAGCTCCATGACTGACGTTATGGGTTAATATAATTAACGTAATTGAAGAGTTCAGTAAGTGGGGACGGGTGGGATGGTTACTTGATAACTACCTGCAGCCGGGAGGCGTTAAAATCACCAGCACTACTGCTGCTACGAACACTGTCATCACTAGTACTACTGCTGCCTGCTACCAACACTGTCATAACCAATACCGTTAACGCTGTCGTCACCAGCTACCACCACCACCACCACCAGAGCAGCTACCACCACCACCAGAGAAACTACCACCACTAGAGAAGCTACCACCACCAGAGAAGCTACCACCACTACTACAATCGCTATCACCACCATCGTTGCCACCATCACCACAACCACTACTATCACCTATCACTAACCTCATCAACGAAACACCCCACACAATGCCACATAACCCATAACAAAGCTCTTCACAATGATCACACAGAGAAACCACGACCACAAATTGGCTCCGCCATTAAGGTAGGCACTACCGTGCTGTCGTACGAGTGTAAAACGGAAGCCTTCTAAATGCTTTGCACTCTGACAGGATTACTAGTCTTTTCTGTCTCATGAACACGTAAGGTGACAGGTAATTTCTTATAAAACTCTGTTTACGTTCAGAATACATTTATCTTTATACTTGTCTGGGTAATTTTTAATAGTTGTTAAGTCATGAAATGTTTGTTTCCAGTTGAGAAGGTTTGGTCTGAGGCCGGAACGTGGGGGGTGATGGTCCCTGGTACCATCTTATGACGATACCGACACTGTCACAGAGATCAACACAACGACACACAATAGCACAACGCCAAAGACACAACTACACAAACAACACATCAACCCCAAAACAAAGACATGTATATAATACCACTGACACGCGTCACCAAACACGACGATACCACGAAAGATTCAACTTCAAGTAAGGACAAAGAACACGCACTGACGCTAAACATACCATAAAGAGAGAGAGAAAAACATCACTTATAAGCACAAAAGCCAAAACAAACAAAAGACGACGGAAGAAACACAACATGAAGTAAGTGAATTCATGGCCGCGGGTCCATAACCACAAGCAGACACACACACAAGACACCATCGTCAAGGAAGAGTAATACAGAGACACACAACTATAATTATATTTTTTATTTTCAACGCGTATTTATATATATATATATATATATATGATATATATATATATATATATATATATATATATATATATATATATATATATATATATATTCATGTATATGTAAATATACTTATATTTATTTATTTATTTATATCAGCCCTGGACTGGGGAAACCTCATTAGAACGATGTCGTTCAGTAGTTGTGGTGATAAGACTAGGTCCAGCCCTCACCATTACCTCAGGCACCTCCGCCTCCAGCATCGCAGAGATGGAATGCTAACCAAGGAACTAGACGAGGATGGAGGTGGCAGGTGGGACTCCTCTTCCCAAAGGCAAAGCATTCAGGTTCACTTGCCTCTTCACTCCTGCAGCCAGCCATTTACATTGAATATTTTTGTGAAATGAAAAGGTGGTACAACATTCTGAGTGTGAACGCGACAACTGGATGGCTTAAAAGTAG
This sequence comes from Cherax destructor, assembly GCA_009830355.1. Classification (NCBI taxonomy): domain Eukaryota; kingdom Metazoa; phylum Arthropoda; class Malacostraca; order Decapoda; family Parastacidae; genus Cherax; species Cherax destructor. Next base: position 233,579 of record WNWK01000397.1, read on the forward strand.
AATGAGTTGGACGAGGCACTGGAAGGAAATTCAATGCACAGCTTCAAGGGAAGATATGATAAGGCCCAGGAGGCTAGAATGAGCAATGGCTGTAGAAATAGTCTAGGAAGAGGGGTCCAGGAGCCGAGTTTCGCCCCCAGTAAACACAAGCCAGTGAGTACAAATCAGTGAGGACACGGGACAAACACACACACACACACACACACACACACACACACACACACACACACACACACACACACTGACATTTGCCAAAAAACGTTTAACTCACCTGTAAAAATCGTAAACGAATCGATGTAAATGAAGTACAGTACAAGAATGAAGTGGTAAACGCAGGCAGGAACCAACATTGATTTGCGTACATGAAGAACCTGAATTGCGTACATGAAGCAGTTTAACTGCGTGCGCGAAACACTTGAAATTAAGTACGTGAGTAACAAGACCATGAGTAGAGGCATTGCCATTTTATTTATTAAGGTGATGAGCTAAATCCGTGTTAGTCATTCATCACAGGCTCGATCCTCCGTCCTGTAGGCGTGGGATAGACACGCTACCTATTTGTAGTTGAGAAACACCAAGGAAATGAATACACATCAAACGCTGAAAACTAATACACAGTAGACGTATCAGTGAGCGAATGTACTGCGCACGAGGAAGGATTCTGCAGTGTTACTAGGTGTACTGAAGCCAGTTAAAATATGGAACATGAACACTCACAGTGTAAAAGGGTGAGGAAGAGAGTGGAGTGAGGAAGAGTGGGGGTGAGGAACGAGGGAGGGGTGAGAAGTAAGGGAGGGGTGAGAAATAAGGGAGGGGTGAAGGTTTACTCTCAACACGCCCGGCGAGTGCTGCTAAGAATGAGGTGAGGGGGGTTAAAGAGAGGAACTGAAAGGGAGCGGGTTGGTTATGAGGGAGAACGGATGAGGGAGGAGGTAGTGAAAGAGAAGTGGTGAGGGTGAGGGCCTGAGGGGTAAGGGAGGCTCAGAGGAATGTGGTGTTCAGACTGGAGGTGTCAGCGTGTTGCCTCTTATTTATTAGGGCCGTTTAACAAGTAAATACACCATTATATATCTGGGGTCTAGAGCGGCCACCCGGAGATGCTGCTGTATCAGTGGTGGGGGGACGGCCCTCACCCCTAAGTGGGGATGCTGCTGTATCAGGGGCAGGTAAGGGAGACACCCCTTCACCATCTTCCAAAGGCACGCATATGCACACGAGACATTATTATATATATATATATATATATATATATATATATATATATAATATATATATATATATATATATATATATATATATATATATATAAAGATGGGTGGTAGGGAAGTGGAATATTCAAATGGCTTCAGGAAGAAATCCAAATATTCTTCCTTAAGGCCTTTTATCCACTTATTATTATTATATATATATATATATATATATATATATATATATATATATATATATATATATTATGTGTGTGTGTGTGTGTACTCACCTATTTGTGATTGCAGGGGTCGAGTCATAGCTCCTGGCCCCGCCTCTTCACTGATTGCTACTAGGTCCTCTCTCTCCCTGCTCCATGAGCTTTATCAAACCTAGTCTTAAAACTATGTATGGTTCCTGCCTCCACTATGTCGCTTTCTAAGCTATTCCACTTCCTGACAACTCTATGACTGAAGAAATACTTCCTAACATCCCTTTGACTCATAGGAGTCTTCAACTTCCAATTGTGACCCCTTGTTTCTGTGTCCCCTCTCTGGAACATCTTGTCTCTGTCCACCTTATCTATTCCTCGCAGTATTTTATATGTCGTTATCATGTCTCCCCTAACCCTCCTGTCCTCTAGTGTCGTCAGGCCGATTTCCCTTAACCTTTCTTCGTAGGACAATCCCCTTAGCTCTGGGACTAGTCATGTTGCAAACCTTTGCACTTTCTCTAATTTCTAATGTGTGTGTGTGTGTGTGTCAAATAGGTAAAATTGGTCAATTAGCAAGAACTCATTTAAAATTAAGTCCTTTCCAAAATTTTCTCTTATACGTTTAAAGATATATATTTTTTTTCATTTATGTTAATGTAAAAATTAATAATTTTGGACCAAAAGAACCTTAAAAACTTACCTAACCTTATTATAACAAGCGGAATTTAATTTAGCCTAATCCAGCTAAATATATTTTAGATAAGTTTACAATAATTTAATAATAAACAATGATTTTTTTTTTTCGTTACGTTCAGAATGATTTTTGCGAAATTATTGCATGCACAAATTTTCGCTTGCCTTATTCGCAGGAAGAGCGTTGTTATTTATATACAACAAGTCGTGCCGAATAGGTAAACAGGCTAGGAAACTGCCACTATCAGTTAAAAAAATTGGTGATAAATATAGTGACAAGTATATCACTGGAAGTACATACACAAGACATAACTTGGGTGGCATATGCAACAGTAAGAAATATAAACAAGGAATTCAGAAACTTTTAACAAGGAATCCTTCAGAACTTTTTATGTGAAAAATGCTAAGGAAATCAGCTAGTACGTAGTCCCAGTGTACAGATCCCACCCAGTCAAGAACATGAGGAAGCTCGAAAGTAGGATCGAAAAATGATTATGCAACTTTGAAGAGAGAGCTGATTGAAGCTCATAGGAATGAAGATCTGGAGAAGTCTACAGGGTGACATAGGTACAAGCAGAAGACACATGGATGAGCCATAGGAATATTTAGAAGTTCTCCTTATGGTGGTTAAAATGTAGAATTGGATAAGAAGTGGTGAACGTAAATTGAGAATGCACAGTTTCATTAATAGTGACGATAGGTCCTAAGAGACCGTTTTAAAACAAATTAAATGGTGGGAGCAAGAGCCGAAAGTAGTACTAATCTTCCCACCTAACCCCCCCCCCCTCCAGATACACTCAGGAGAGCGCGCGCACAGCACAGCGAAATCAAAGCCATAGGAGAACAGACGAGGCCGTCGCCAACAAGTCAGGGGCATAACTTAGAGCAATTGTGACGTCTGATACTGGCCTGGCTGAGTTAGGTGGCCGTCACCCCCACACTCACACCACCACTCGCACTTCACAACACAGTAACTGGATCTTGTGATCCACCTTACTCACGGATCACTCCTCCACTCGCACTTTTTTTTTTAACGAAATTGGGTACATCAGCAGTGTGCTGCCACTCTATTCAACATAATAATTACATTATGGAAACACAAGCTACGTTTATTTTCTCGTATCCCACAGCAACACCATGAACATACGGGGAGAGAGACTCATCACACGAGTACATGAACTGTGAAACTCGACAGGTTCTCTTTCAGAATCTTACAACATAATTTTTTAACGTTTCGGTAAGACAAATGTTACAGCGGTTTATACGTCAGAGACAAATTATCAGAGACGAGCGTCTCCACCATTACTAACCAGGTGATATCACCATTACTAACCAGGTGATATCACCATTATTAACCAGGTGATATCACCATTACTAACCAGGTGATATCACCATTACTAACCAGGTGATATCACCATTACTAACCAGGTGATATCACCATTACTAACCAGGTGATATCACCATTATTAACCAGGTGATATCACCATTACTAACCAGGTGATATCACCATTACTAACCAGGTGATATCACCATTACTAACCAGGTGATATCACCATTACTAACCAGGTGATATCACCATTACTAACCAGGTGATATCACCATTACTAACAAGGTAATATCACCATTAAAATGATACAAGCTTAAATTATGTGACAGTGACAGAGGATTGTAGCGGAGTCTATTCATCTTGCGACAACACTATCCTGGTGAACGAACCTGGTCCAGTTAAGAGTCCCAACGAATGAACACAATGCTCAAGAGAGCCGTGGCTGGAACAATTCACAACTGACCCACAAATCGGAAATGAGAACTTGGCAACGTCTCTGGTGGTTCTGAACCATTATTTACACAGTTCTTACACTGCAGAGAACTTGTACCTCCGATGTCAATGTCATTCTAGGTACTACTTAATCCTCGATTTAGTATAAGAGACATTCTTTCTGCCGCCAAGACAGTGTATAACGCTTCAGTTTAAGTGAAAAGCCATCAGCGCCAAGGCTATAAAAAATGTATTAGTGTCGACGAAGGTGTTATCAGCAAGAAGATGAGGGAATGAGGGCAGGAAAAAAGAAGGAAAAGAGAGAGAGGAAGTGTATGTAGTAATGGAGGTCGTGTAGCATACGGACTCATCGCTGCTGCTTCGACCGGAAGACACTACTAATTATATACATAATTTTGAATTAATGGTACAGGTGTGAGCGAGGCATCCACCGCCTGTAAATAGATAGACAGAGAAGTGATTAACAGATGCGTTCTGTTCTATTTACAAGATAATTCAATCTGTCCACATGCTCGTAAATTTTTGTTACACAACGCCCAACAAATATAGGATTGGTAAAATGAAATGATAGCATAAGCACTCTCTCTATATAACAGGAGGTACTATTCTTTTGCCATGTAGCGTTAAATAGAATCATGTTAAATGTTTTGCACTCTGACAGATTTGCTGTTTTTTACTGTCTCGTGAATGTGTAAGACGGCAAGTAAATCTTACAGGCTTCTACTTAAAAGCAACATACACTCAGTTTTATTTTGGTGTGTATTTCTCAATAGTTCGTATTCATGTAATAATTCTATCCAATCAGTAAGCCTGGTCGTAGGGGCAGTGAACCCTAGAATTATTAATAGATATGCTCCGAGATATGCCGTGATGTGAGGCAGGATATACAGTGCTCGATAGCAGAGCGATCGAACTGATCTAGTATTGTTCCATTTATCTGCAGCGTGCCAGTCATTCCGTTATAACCATCAGCATTACCCTCTCTTATTGCCGGCCTTCTCGTCGCCTTTTCCTCTCAATCTTATCTTCTTACCCCTGTAAGAGCTGCAGCATCTCATCTCATTCCCCGAGGAGAAGGGCAGCGGCAGTCCATGTTCCACTAATGTAGCAATAGACCAAGTTTATAAGACTGGGCCTTATGATCACCCACAATAACTATCCCGGGGTGTGTCGAGTGCGTGTGCCATAAAGATTCCCTTCTCTAAAACCTCATCCCGAGGGAAGCCATTGCCACGCAGAGCTAGATCGCTAGATAACATTATAATAATCAAACTATCTTTCTCATCGCCTCTTTCGTATTCCACCTCTTCGCAGCTGACCTATACAGCCTCCGTCACGCCCAACACGGGTTCAGCCAGCTGCATCAGTGGTTCCCCGTAGGACCACAGACTGCCCCACCCTCACAGGTACCCCAGACTCCGCCGTTTTCTTGCACTCTCGTCACAGTGACGGTACCAGTGAACGAAACATCATCTAAAAAGGACTTTTGTAATGTGATTTTTTTCCCCTGATGAATAAACCGCCAACAATGACAGTGGCTGGTGGGTACAAGATAGCCATCATGACTCACAACTGATCTTTGCCTCGCACCGAAAATGAAACGACTGTTAGAAGATAAGTCTTGTTGCTGCAATGTAGCCATCACAAGCGGTAATCCTCTTCAGTATTATTATTATTACGTTGTAGCAACTTTTTGTCTGCCAGGGAGAGCAAGGGACGCTACTGCTCCCGTCCCCGCCTGTCAGGGAGAGCAAGGGACGCTACGGCTCCCGTCCCCGCCTGTCAGGGAGAGCAAGGGACGCTACGGCTCCCGTCCCCGTCTTCACCCAACTTAACTAAACATGGAAACGAAGAAAGACTAACGAAACTAATACCTAACAACTTTGAAAGAGAGAAGCATCAAGGCAGACATTTTCACGACGTAGAAGATACTTAGAGGACTCTAAAGGGCAAACAGAGAAGCAAATGAATACACAAATAACCCGCACAAATGAGAGAGGAGCTTACGACGACGTTTCGGTCCAACTTTAGCAGCTCCTGGCTGTTTCTAGGCCAGTTAGCACGTCTTCCCAAGAGGCAGTAATTGCCTAAGAAAAACTTTCACGTACGGGCAAGGCAAATTATACGTCATTCGTAACGTAAATCATTCTAATCTTCGGAAAGAACTTAACTCTTTGCCTCAAACGCCAGTCATTTTCTGGAGTTGTCTAATAACACTTCTTAGCAGTTCACAAGAAATACGTATTTCCGCCCGCAGATAACACAGGATTTACTGGACTCATTTCCGATATTTTATGGTCGATTGCTCCCCAAATAATGCGGGGAAAAAATAAAAGAATTTCCAGATTTCCTCTTTTTTTTTCTGCAACTTGGTCGACCATCATCGGAGTAAAAAAATAAATGAAATAGCTGACGGTGGATGCCCCGCTCACACCTGTACCATTAATTCAAAATTATGTATATAATTAGTAGTGTCTTCCGGTCGAAGCAGCAGCGATGAGTCCGTATGCTACACGACCTCCATTACTACCTACACCTCCTCTCTCTTTTCCTTCTTTTTTCCTACCTTCATTCCCTCATTTTCTCATCTTCTTCTTGCTGATAGCACCATCGTCGACACTAATACATTTTTTATAACCTTGGCGCTGATGGCTTTTCACTTAAACTGAAGCGTTATAGACTGGTTTACATATATATGGTCATAATATTACGTGCATACGGGTGTATTAATATACGTGGGCACGAGTGCAGCGGACGAGTGTAGCGCACCGTAGCAAACTAGCACGGGGCACCAACCCACTGTTGCGAGCCGCTTCATGGTCGGTAACCTACGTTGGCCACCGCCGGCTGCTTGGGCTGCCACGAACATGGTTTCCTCATAGTGAACCCTGGTCCAGCTACTTGCACCCGGCAGGAAGTGCCTGCCATCCTCTTCCTCCTTTTAGTTTCCCCTACACACCTCCCTCCTTCCTATAATTATACCCTTACATACCATTCTCCTCATTATTCTCCTACATTCTATTCCCTCCTTACTTCCTTAAATACTATAACCTGCTGTCTCCTTAATCCCTATACATTACCACTTACGAGTATTGTAATGAGCTAGTAACTTCTTAAATTGTCTACAAACGAGAACTCCTTAAGTGATACCTTAAGGTTGCATACCCTTCCATAAGGTTGCACACCCTTCCTTAAGGTTGCACACCCTTCCTTAAGGTTGCACACCCTTCCTTAAGCTTGCACACCCTTCCTTAAGCTTGCACACCCTTCCATAAGGTTGCACATCCTTTCTTAAGGTCGCACACCCTTCCTTAAGGTCGCACACCCTTCCTTGGTACCACTGAGCGGTGTCTTTGAACGAGGGGTCAGCGTCTTGCTTAAAAACCTCAAACATAATTATCTGAAACGTCTTGTGTAAATGAATGTGCAGAATAAGCTTCAAAGTGGACAACGTTTCGTCTCTTTCATGGGCGAAACTTCCCAATAAAAGATGTATCAGCATATTGTGGCTTCATTCCCTTTCTTGTCGACATCACATTTTTCCATCTATCTTGCTTAAATATAAACGAATACTCTCTTTTTATATATATATATATTTTAAATATGTGGGAAAAAGTCGAATAAAAACAGTAAAGTCAGCAGCAACAATGAATGTCAAGAAGTTCTCTCAAGGTGAAAACTCCCGGTAAATTTTAGGTGAGGTAGGGGTGGTGGTGATGGGGGGTGGTAGTGGTAAGGGGTAGTGGTGCCCCGCAACGAGGCGGGGCCCCATGAGGGGGAGGGGGTATGACAAATGGTTGTGTCCTGGTCAAGGCGCAACTCTCCAGTGTTGAATAGGGGAGAGTCTCGTTGACACTGTCGGTCCAGCCGGCTCGTCAGTCAAACATCACGTTTGATTACGTCACAGGCCGGCAGGTATACTACCTAACAGCCATGTTAGATAGGGGGCCGTAACACCCCCACCACAAAATGACCGACACACAAAGATTCAGGTACTACGTAATATAAATTTTATCCCAAACAGTCATTTCCCGGACAAACAATATTCTCCCGGACAGGCCCCCATATTACAAAATAAATAACCATTTGTAATAAACGACTGTTTGGGATAACAAAGCTGGTCGTTGCGTCTCGTCCTGGTCAAGGCTCCTAACGAGGCGGGGCAGCTTGAGGGGAAGGGGGGTGTGACGAGTGGTTGTGTCCTGGTCAAGGCGCTTAACGAGGCGGGGCACCGTGAGGGGGAGGGGGTGTGACGAGTGGTTGTGTCCTGGTCAAGGCGCTTAATGAGGCGGGGCACCGTGAAGGGGTGTGACGAGTGGTTGTGTTCTGGTCAAGGCGCAACGAGGCGGGGCACCGTGAGGGGGAGGGGGTGTGACGAGTGGTTGTGTCCTGGTCAAGGCGCAACTAGGCGGGGCACCGTGAGGGGGAGGGGGGAGTGACAAGTGGTTGTGTCCTGGTCAAGGCGCAACTAGACGGGGCACCGTGTGGGGGAGGGGGGAGTGACGAGTGGTTGTGTCCTGGTCAAGGCGCTTAACGAGGCGGGGCACCGACACTAAGATTAATGAGGCAACGCCTCCAGCTCACGAGGAGACACGGACCAATATTTGCCATGTAAACATTGAATATTTACTCGCAAGAGACGACTGTACAACACATTTAAACAATCACACTTCTGTCATCCATTTAAGAGCTATTAATTGAAGGGGATTTTAATCTAATACCCTTACGGGTTTAGCCCTTCCCGTGAATTCAATAATAATTCTATTAAAGCTTGTCTCTAGGTAAAGCATATCAACTACCCTTCCCAAGGCTGCAACCCATGAAAAGGTGACTAACACCTAAGTACTTATTTCCAGGCGAGCAGGGACAGTGTGTGTAAAGAATCTCCCATGCGTCTCGCCCTGCCCGGGTATCGAGCCCAAGTCCTTTCGGTTGTCGGCGCTCTGACCACTGAGATACAGATCATCTTAAACCTATTCCCTCAAAAGAAAATATGTTAGGTAAAAAGCACACAAGTGCAACTAATGTGACATTGTGGCAACGTTTCGCTCTCCAGAAGCTTGATAAAGCTTCTGGAGAGCGAAACGTTGCCACAATGTCACATTAGTTGCAATTGTGTTATTTTTACCAAACAGATTTTGTGATTCTCCAGATACCTTCCATTCCCTTACCAATCGTTAATATATCAGCACTTCAGCAGGGTTAACGCCATCCATCTCCCCTGTTTCTTCCACTGTCAGCTTAGTATTTCCCCCTCAACGTTAATAATAATAATAATACTAATCTTTATTTCTACAAGTACATGTACAAGGTATACAGACCATAGCTGACATCAATGATATACTTTACAGATAGCCCCTTATTATGCAGAGCATTTCGGGCAAATTAGGTCAATTTTGTCCCCGGGATGCGACTCAAACCAGTCGACTAACACCCAGGTACCTATTTTATTTGCTAGGGGAACAGACAAACCAGGTGTCTTGAAGGAAACACGTCCTAAGTTTCCACCCGTACCGGGGATCGAACCACTGATCTGAATGTGCGAAATGAGTGCGTTTGCGGCTTGCTGTGCGACTGCTCGGGAATTTCTGGAAACATTTACTCAAGAATAGCAAAATCTCAAATTATTATTATTATTATTACACAGGTGCCCCTATAAGAGCTTGTTTTGTATCGTGTCCTTTTTTCACTATCAACCTAGTTAATGTGGGACTTTGTAAATGGTCCAAGTCGGACCGAAACGTCGTCGTAAGCTCCTATGTGCGAGTTATTTGTGTATTGTTCCAGTCGCGGTATTGTCTTTCTTGTTCTTTACCTAATGAGTCATTCACTCCTTTACGGTAATAAAGAATAGATGAAATTAAGAAAATCACGAGTCCTGTCAACATTAATTAAGTAGAATAAATTATGTATAGTGATAAGCAGTAGAATGTGAGCACCTTCTACATTTACATCTGAATGTGTCTGTTAATTTACATTATAATTCATTTAGAACGTTAAATCCGTGTGGTGGGTCATTCTGCACAAGGAAGGTCGATCTTCCGCAAACCACGGAAGACAAAAAGAAATAAAAAACACCAGGAATAAAACAGGTTTGTCAACATTGAGTTGTGTAAGGGAGGTAACTGTGATTAAAGAATATGGGAGGAAAACAACCAACAACAATACAAAGCGGAAACACAAACGGAAAATAAAAAGTGAAGAGGGTACACTTAAAGCAAGACATGCACACATGCCGTCAAAGAATCATATTTAGTTAGACTTCACTTCACTCGGCAGAGGCATCACTTTACCCAGCTATTCAGTGCAATAATGCAACATTTACTTTGAGTCAAGATCACATTATCAAGCCGTGTGGTCGCCACCCGGAGCACAGCCCACCAGCTGCAGTTCTTACACGGAAATTTCACAGTATCGCAAATAAAAAGAAAATTGAACTAAGCCAATACATCGGCAGTGTGCTGCCATGCTATTCTATGTGATGGTGATACAGTGGCTTGCATGCCATATTGCATCACGTAGGATTGCGCTCACACAAGGTATTGAAATCTGTCAGCCTGAGTTGAGAGACTCCAGGCGGGTAATTAGGACATCGTCAAGTATTCCAGTAAAGGTTCATCAGCTTCAAAGGATTCCTTCCAGCAAAGCTGGAGTTACTAATCACTTGGGAATTGCCATCTTTCTGGACAGCCTTTTCCTATTTTTTATGAAAATATCTCCACCATCCCAGAGCGGGGACACGCGAAATTATACACAGGGGGACAGAGGAAAGAATGGGGGAAGTAGAACGCTACCCAAGAGAGGGATGGGGGGGAGGGACAAGGCTTTTATCAGGAAAAATGGGAAAAATTTTCCTGACGCGGACCCTACATATGATAGTCCACTTAATTATTATTATTATTATTATTATTATTAATTGACTGTATTGGTTACTCATCATCTACTCCTTGGCTGAGGGACTGATTACTTCGTCTTTTGTATATACTTCTACATTCTTCACATTATGTCCTTGCATTGTATTGATAAAGCCAGTAGATGGTGAGACGTCTACAATTTAAGATACCCAGATATTGCACGTGGGTATTGTATGCCATTCATGTACGACAAAGTATTCTTGACTGGTGGTAAATAGGTGATATGCAGCCTTAATGACCCTAGTGTAGTCGACGTACTTTAAGCCCCATTAACCAACCAACAAGCGCATATAAGTTCTTGTAGGTCTGTAACTAAGAACAAGTCTTATAGCTTTGCAGCTAAGAACAAGTCAGCAGCTTGTAAATCTACAGCTAATATTGAAGAATATTATGACAAGCTATATTCTAACTCCGTGACCGGAGCCACTCTAAATATTCTCTACATAGTATTCTTTAAACATTATTTCTTCACTGTTATCCACTGCAAAATACCTTAGATATTTTTTGGAAGAAAATTGAGCTTATTCTCACTGCCAATAAGACTTCAGTGCATCAAACAGTTTATAACTCCACAACGATACGTGAGGCCGAGTCAAGTTTACAACTTATCCACTGGACGTTGGTTATTACGGCTGC
>WNWK01000397.1:250000-257500 GCA_009830355.1 Cherax destructor
AACCCGTATTGGTCAAGGTTATATACACCGAGAGGTGTATATTTCGCAGTGAATATTTACGGCGTATATATATAAATATACGCCGAAAGATACTCATTTTTCAATGTAAATCCACAGAGATGCATACCTCTCAGTGTGCATACTTTATGAGTTGTATGCACAGAGTATATACACCTCTCATCATATATACTCAGAGAGGTGAGGTTTGTGTGTGTATATGCCGAAAAGTATTCCTGTTTTTATTTACTTTGGATTTACGTTTATTTCTAATTTAGGGATCGAAGTATTTTTGACTGGTGGTGTACACAGGAGTCAGGCAGCTTCCAGGACCCTCGTGTGATCGCACTTTGACTGTCGGAGGCTCCTTTCTGAAACTCATTCTATGTCGGGAAATATTCGAAAAAAAAATTATTTTTTCTTACCAAAATATTGATATACAGTATCGACGTTTATCATTTTTTCAGGAATAAGACATGTGCATCACCTGGATATCTTCAGTCATTGAGTCTAAGGTCCTGAAGACCGGCTTCCAGGCTGAGGGACTGATTACCTTAGTCCTTTATTGTCTTCTGTGTGTAGTTCTGCAAGGCTGAAGGACTGCCTATCTCATCAGCCATTCTCCTCAGTTTCAACACCATCAAATTACCTCTGCATTGATCCGATAAATCCACTGATTGGCGAAACGTCTTCAAATAAAGATAGCCAAGTGTTGCAAGTGTCTTATTCCTAAGGTTAGGTTAGGTTAGGTTAGGTTAGGCAGACGCAGGTGCGCCCGAGACCGCTTGCTGCGAGGCCAATGTGGGCACCTGCCTTAACTGTACATTTAATATGCAGCGCCATTTAGAGGTTGATTTATAAACTCCTTGCGGGTGAAGCAGGGACGTGAGGAGAGGAATGTTGTTGGTGGTAGTGGTGGTTGTGGGGATTGTTGGGTTGATGGGTATTGGTGGAGAGGGAGTTTTTGGTGGTGGTGATGGTGGTAGTGGGTCTACCTACCTGGAGTCTACCTGGAGAGAATTCCAGGGGTCAACGCCCCCGCGGCCCGGTCTGTGACCAGGCCTCCTGTTGGGTGTCGAGGGATCTTAAGGAAGTGGGGAAATATTAGGGAAGGAGAGGTAAGGCTTGCCTGAGGAAACGTGTGTTAAGGGTTGTTTTCAACTCCCTGTGAGAGAGAGAATTCCCAGTTTGAAATAAAGCAAACATTGCATTTTTATATTTTATTATTGTTGTTTATTAGATGTGTAAGAAGTTGTGCTGCTGAGGGCTGGTTAGCAAGGAAAATGGTGGCTGTTATTGTTTTTAATATAGTTTACATGTGAAAGAAAAGGTAAATGCCCAGCTCTATATTTTAATAGGTTCGATAGTGCCCGCGAGGCTAAAAGGGGAGTAAATATGTCAAACGGCACGTTACTTGACCCCTACAACCACAAATAGGGGAGTACACAAGTACCTCCGTGAGATAGCTAGCGTAAAGTTGAAAGAGGCATATTAGGCACAAGAGAAGGAAAAGGGAATGAATAACCGAGAGGAGAGTGGGTGAGAGTGGCAGGAGACAGGCGCGGGACGGCTGAGAGGAGACACAAACAATGCAGAATGGCACTTCCGTTATGGTAATGTTAGGGAGGGTGACGCTAGAGTCCTGATAAGGAAGCCTCGTCTAGCTAGCCGGAAGGTCCTTCTTGGAACTTTCATCTCTTTTCAGCAATCTTTGAAGAGGCTTCATTATAAGCCTTCATTATCAACAACTTCCAGAATGGATAGATTTCCATCAGAAAAGGAACCATTCATTCCAGCCAGGGGGCTTTCCATCACTCCATCGTGTAAAGGACCTTCCATCACCCACACGGGAGGCCGTCCATCACTCCATCTTAGACACCTTCCATCCCCGTCAGGAGGTTCTCCATCACTGCCTCATCTAAAGGACCTTCTATCAACCAGAGAGATCCTCCATTACTCCATCAGCCAAAAGACTTTCCATCACACAGAAAAGAGGTAATCCACCACTCAAATCATCAAATGGATTTTCCAACACACAGTAAAACGGCCCTCAATCCCTCCATCATCCAGTGGACCTTCCATCACTCAACCAGGGGAATCTTCAGCACTTCAACTCGCAGGTAGGCCAGTGACATAAGCTATTTACATACCACAAAAAGAAATTTACAACATAAATACCACGTACTTCAGGGTACTGTGCTCTCGATTTGCAGAAGAACTTCCACATGAAACACGGATATCTACTTAAAATATACTTACCAAATACAGTATCCTTAATCAGTTACCTATTTGGTTTGCTCGATGGTCCTATCTAACGCATTTGAGTGTGTAATACGCATTTGAGTGTGTAATACGCAGTTTAATTATTTTTTTTATAATGATTCATTTGTGTGTCTTCTATTGTCATAGCATCGTCACACCTGCATGACACCCAGGTCTTCCCAGTTATGACACGACACACCCTAAATCCCCACCAGTGCCTAGAGAAGCTGAATACAGAAGCATACAAGGTATGTATGAAACACGTACCATTGAGGAAACCCCGAAGAAGATCAGATATAGAGAGAGAGCGTAGGAGATGGTACAGGAGAAGAAAACGGGTTACTGAATTGCTGAAAAACACAGTTATGTTGCAACAGAAGAGAGATAGCCTTAACCGAGAGATCATGGAATTAGAGCAAAAACTTAAGATGTCATACCTGACAGAAGAAGTACAAAGGGAACAAAGAGCCATACAGGATATTGCAAGAAACCCAAAATATTTCTACTCCTATGCAAAATCCAAGCTAAGAACTACCTGTAGAATTGGACCATTATTGAGAGGAGATTCGTATACGGACGATGAACAGGAAATGAGTGAAATTCTAAAAGAACAGTATGAGTCAGTGTTCAGCAACCCACTAAATGACAGCAAGGTAGAAAATGCAGAAATATTTTTCACTCCAGCAGAAGGCTGCGCAGACCACCTAACCGACATGCCCACTCACTCAGCACCTGGACCAGATTCATGGAATGCTTTATTTATAAAGCAGTGCAAAGTACCATTAGCAAGAGCCCTTAGTATTCTGTGGAGAAAGAGCTTAGATCTAGGTGAAATTCCAGAGGCCTTAAAGAGTGCAGACATAGCTCCTTTGCATAAGGGAGGTAGTAGAGCACTAGCTAAAAATTACAGACCAGTAGCCCTCACTTCTCGCCATCATAAAAATCTTTGAAAGAGTGATGAGACGGCAGATTACAAAGTTCATGGACCAGCACAACCAACATAACCCGAACCAGCATGGCTTTAGAGCGGGTCGATCATGCCTGTCACAGCTGCTGAACCATTATGACAGAATTACGGAGGCATTGGAGGACGACCAAAACGCAGATGTGATTTACACAGATTTTGCAAAGGCGTTTGACAAATGCGATCATGGAGTGATAGCGCACAAAATGAGGGCCATAGGCATTACGGGGAAGGTAGGCAGATGGATTTTTGAGTTCCTAACACAAAGAACACAAAAAGTAGTAGTGAACAGGGCAAGATCCAGCATCAGCGAGGTCAAAGCTCAGTGCCCCAAGGCACTGTCCTGGCACCTCTGCTGTTTCTCATCCTCATAGCAGACATAGATAAAAACACCCAGCACACTTTTGTATCATCATTTGCAGATGACACTAAAATAAGCATGAAAGTCACTACGGTAGAGGACACTGAAAAATTACAGGAGGACATAAGCAGGGTCTTCCAATGGGCAGTGGAGAACAACATGACGTTCAATGGTGATAAGTTTCAGCTGCTTAGGTATGGAAAAAATGAAGAACTCAAAAGGAACACTATATACAAAACGCAAGAGGGTCACCACATAGAACGAAAGGAACACGTAAAGGACTTGGGAATAATTATGTCTGCTGATCTGTCGTTTAAAGACCATAACAAGACAAAGATCACAACAGCCAGGAAGATGACGGGGTGGGTATTGAGAACTTTCAAAACAAGGGAAATAATGTCGATGGTGACACTATTCAAATCGCTAGTGCTCCCTCACTTAGAATACTGCTCAGTGCTGACGGCCCCGTTCAGGGCAGGAGAAATAGCAGAGCTGGAACAAATCCAGAGATCGTTTACGGCTCACATTGAGCCATTGAAACATCTAAATTATTGGGAACGCCTTCAAGTCTTGAACGTGTACTCATTGGAGCGGAGGAGAGAGAGATACATGATAATATATACATGGAAAGTACTTGAGGGCCTGGTCCCAAATCTGCACACTGCCATAACAACATACTGGAGTGAGAGATATGGGAGAAAGTGTAAAATAAACCCAGTGAGGAGCAGGGGTGCGGTGGGGACAATACGGGAGCACTGTATTAACATCCGGGGTCCCAGACTATTCAACATCTTACCAGAAGATATCCGAAACACGGCTGGAACCAGTGTAGAAGCCTTCAAGAGGAAACTGGACAAATATCTTCACCAGGTGCCAGATCAACCAGGCTGTGATGGATATGTGGGGCAGCGGGCCTCCAGCAGCAACAGCCTGGTTGACCAGGCAAGCACCAGACGAGCCTGGCCCATGGCCGGGCTCAGAGAGTAGATACTCTCGAAACTCTTCAAAGGTATATCAAAGGTACCTGTAACATTCTCGAGTATTCTCAGGAATAACATGACACACTTGTAACACACTCATGTCTTTCCAGGAATGACATGACGCCCTTAACTCACACAAGACTTCCCAGATATTAATAATTATAATATAATAATATCTTTATTTACTACAAGTACATGTACAAGGTATACAGGCCTAGCTGACATCAATGACATACTACTATATAGAAAGTCGCTTGATATGCTGAGCATTTCCCGCAAATTAGGTCAGTTTTGTCCCAGGATGCGACCCACACCAGTCGACTAATACCCAGGTACCCATTTTAAACTGATGGGGGAACATGGACAGCAGGTGTTTTATGGAAACACGTCCCTAATGTTTTCCAGCCGTACTGGAGGAGATTCGAACCCCGGACCTCAGTGTGTGAGGTGAGTGCGCTAACGATCGAGCTACGGGATACCGTAGGTAAAAAAGGGATACATGTACACAAATAATGAGACATATTATTGTGGCAACGTTTCGTTCTTGGAGAACGAAACGTTGCAACAATAATATGCCGCATTAGTTGCATATGTGTCCTTTTACCTAACTTCCCAGATATGCCTCGACACACCTGCCTCACCCTCAGGTGTCCCCGTGTTTCGTCATCTCTGCCTTCAGCTTATTAATTAAGCCACTTCTGCAGCTCCCACATCTGCCACCACCACCACCTAACACCACCACCACCTAACACCACTAACTACCACCACCAACACCAACTACCACCACCACCACCACCTACCACCACCAACTACCACCACCAACACCAACTACCACCACCAACACCAACTACCACCACCACCACCACCACCTACCACACCTACCACCACCATCACCAACACCAACTACCACCACCAACTACCACCACCAACTACCACCACCAACACCAACTACCACCACCAACACCAACTACCACCACCAACACCACCTACCACCACCAACACCAACTACCACCACCACCAAATACTATCACCACCACCAACTACCACCACCACCAAATACTACCACCACCAACACCAACTACCACCACCAACACCAACTACCACCACCACCAAATACTACCACCACCACCAACTACCACCAAATACTACCACCACCAACAACAACAACCACATCCCACCACCAACTACTACCACCACCACCACCACCACCACCCACCACAACAGCAACCACCACCACTGCCACTCTGTGATAAAGCTCCACCATTCATGTAGGACACAGCAAACTCTTCATTATTCAAGTTATCGGAGCAGTGACCAAGGTCAACATTAGCAACTAATTGCCCAGTACCCGGCGATAAACTTGCAACTCTTGCGCCGGACACACCAACACTGAGGTATCGTAGTCATCACGTTTTATAACAATGGTTTATTGTTATGGTGGACACGGCGGTTATCATGTTCAGCTGTTAGCTATCGTCTTTCACCACTTGTGTCACATGTACTTGATCACATAGTTTATCCTCTCTTTAGTGCCGTCATCATTTGTTTTTTTGTTATCCTGACAGCTGTTATCACATATATATATATATATATATATATATATATATATATATATATATATATATATATATTATACAAACACTGATCTCTGGCCGACGGAGACTCGAACCTACGAACCTCATGACAAGGTACGCAGTGCTTTACCGACCGTACCACACTGGTCCAATACCTTGGCATCCAGCTTTCGCTAGACGTTATTCCAAGGCAGCCAGCTTTCAGGCAGGAAGGCTTACAGCTTTTCATCTCATCCCCTGCATGCATCGACACAACTAGAGATTTTTACATTGCTAGGAATTCGCAAGAGCAGGCGAAATATTCACAAACACTGCATGCATGCATGCATGCATGCAGGGATGAGATGAAAAGCTGTAAGCCTCCTGCCTGAAAGCTGGCTGCCTTGGAATAACGTCAGCAAAGCTGGATGCCAAGGTATTGGTCCAGTGTGGTACGTCGCAGCACTGCGTACCTTGTCATGAGGTTCGTAGGTTCAGTTCCGTCGCCAGAGATCAGTGTTTGTGAATATTTCGCCTGCTCTTGCGAATTCCTAGCATATATATATATATATATATATATATATATATATATAAACACATCGGCCGATTCCCACCAAGGCAGGGTGGCCCGAAAAAGAAAAACTTTCATCATTCACTCCATCACTGTCTTGCCAGAGGGATGCTTTACACTACAGTTATAATACTGCAACATTAACACCCCTCCTTCAGAGTGCAGACACTGTACTTCCCATCTCCAGGACTCAAGTCCGGCCTGCCGGTTTCCCTGAATCCCTTCATAAATGTTACTTTGCTCACACTCCAACAGCACGTCAAGTATTAAAAACCATTTGTCTCCATTCACTCCTATCAAATACGCACACGCATGCTTGCTGGAAATCCAAGCCCCTCGCACACAAACCTCTTTTATTCCCTCCCTCCAACCTTTCCTAGGCCGACCCCTACCCCGCCTTCCCTCCACTACAGATTTATACACTCTCGAGGTCATTCTGTTTCGTTCCATTCTCTCTACCTGTCCGAACCACCTCAACAACCCCTCCTCAGCCCTCTGGATAATAGTTTTGGTAATCCCGCACCTCCTCCTAATTTCCAAACTCCGAATTCTCTGCATTATATTCACACCACACATTGACTTCAGACATGACATCTCCACTGCCTCCAGCCTTCTCCTCATTG
Organism: Cherax destructor; assembly: GCA_009830355.1. NCBI lineage: Eukaryota > Metazoa > Arthropoda > Malacostraca > Decapoda > Parastacidae > Cherax > Cherax destructor. Next base: position 257,312 of record WNWK01000397.1, read on the forward strand.
CAACATTCATCACCCTTGCTTCACACCCATATAAGAGTGTTGGTATAACTATACTCTCATACATTCCCCTCTTAACTTACATGGACAAAGTTCTTTGTCTCCACAGACTCCGAAGTGCACCACTCACCCTTTTCCCCTCATCAATTTTATGATTCACCTCATCCTTCATAGACCCATCTGCTGACATGT